>MJUU01043647.1:0-15670 GCA_002080025.1 Modiolus philippinarum | reverse complement strand
CCCCCCCCCCCCCCCCCCACCGCGATCTCCTGCTCGGTCAGGTAATCGAAGGCCGCCATCAGAACCTTATTTTCCAGGGAGCACATGACGTAACTCACGGTCCTGCCCTCGATATTGTATTCCGTCCCCTCTTCTTGGATTTGCAAGCGATCTTATGCAGGTCCGGATTCAGTTTGATCACTTCCTCCATGATCTCCCTCATCCCCTATGATAGTCCAAAGCAAGGCTGGTGTGCCATGCTTGAGTTTGACGATCTTCCCATAGATGATGACGAGCAGGTAGGTTTTGGTGTCATCCCTTGTGATTCCCTCGTCGGCCATCAGGCCCTCGATTAGCTTCTCTCGGTCGCTGATATATGCCTCGAGCCCCGTGCACATGATACCATTTTCATGGCAATGCCAGGAGAGCAGAGTCGGGTGCGCATTCTTCATATCGATATCGATCATATGATCTGCGCATAGGGTATGTCGGATGCGGCAGCTGATATTCTGGAGGCATCCTTATCCACTTTTTCCCTCTTGATATACCTACTTCCCAGCTCACAATCTTAAGAATGCGTCACGATTTGCTTCAGCTTTTCTCGGTCGATCACTTCGTGCAAGATGATGCTTCGCCTAAATCACAGCCACCAATCTCGCTAAATCATATCCAAATGATATGAAAACAATTTCGTTAACGGTACTTCCGGATATGCGTTGACGGGACTTTTTCTCTGCACCTCGAAGGTAAATCGTCTTTATTTTCTACGTTATCGGATTGTTATTTAAAAAAGGGGAATGTCATTCGATGTGTTCTCATGGTTCCTACCTTAGCTGAAAACTACTGCAACAATTTCAGTGTGATACGAAATCTAGAACCTGTATTCTGAAATAAGCCTCGTTGAAAACACTGGGAACTCACAAAATGTTGCCTCGAATTCAATTCTTCGGCTACATTGATGAGTTTTAGTTGAATAAACATGTTTCAATAGCCTAGAAGAACAATCAGACAAGTCTTCGTTTATCTAAAAACAGTAAATTACATTGAATCTCTGAAAAATACACATAATCTGAGTTAGCGGTACCAGATAAGAGTTAGTGGTATCGAGTATGAGTTAGCTAACAAGTGGAAATACATACGCGGATGTCTGTCATATATAAGATTGTTTTCGTTTGTATTATCATTCCACATTTTTTATCTAACTTTTTACCAGCACTTGACCATATTATGCAAGGACAGAAGTTGTACGAACTTTTGTCGTATGAAATTGAATAGAAATATCACACGACATAATCTATGACCTAGCCTTTGGTCATTTTGCACAGATACGACATTTTGTTAGGTTTAACCTTCTACATGTTTAAAACAGTTTACTTTTTGAAATAATGGTATTTTTATTTCAAGTTTTATTATGGATATCAATAAAAGGAAATGGAAAATTTTTAATGTTTCTGGTACAATACATGACAGCGTGGTATGTTAATATTGCAGTCTTTTAATCCGATATGACAGAAAATTCCGAAAAATAAGCTAGACATCATTCATGAACTTTAATGTGAAGTGCATGGAAACCGGTGTACAAAAGGAATCAATTTGCCGATATATATATATACAACAGGGGTCAGTTTTGGGACATTTGTTATTTATATTATGTGATTTAAAACTAAGGAGTATCTCACTCATGCATAGCTCTGACCTTAGCTGAATTTTGGCTTCTCTATTTAGATCCTTCTAGTTATTTGTTCTCTATGAGCTTTTACACATGTTTGGGTTAATGGACTTCCAAATGTTTTGATTTGATCTGCAGTGATGAGACATAAGTTGTCGAATGCGCATATGCAGAAAATCAATTAACAGTAACTTTGGTATTTTGTTATTTGATATAGAAAATAGTTTTTTTTATTTCAATACTTTAGGATACTTATTTTTTTTTTATCCCATGACATATATATGAATCATATATCTAAATTCTTATAAATTACCTCATTTTGATTGTTGTTCTACAATGTTGGGAAATTGTCATTCTAATATACATGTAATTTTTTTTCTGATTTTAGGATTTTATTAGCTTTTCAAGCCTATTCTATTACAATTTATCCGAATCGCACAACGATAATCAAAATGAAATTACATACAAGAATAAAAATATATAATTCATAGGTATGCGATGAAAAAAAATTACTTATTTTTTATGCAAATTGATTCTTTTTGACACTTTAGGAGATACTTAACGGTATGATCTGTCCATGTTAAACTACTACCAATAACAAGACCCGATATTTTTTCAGTTATCACTTGTTCAAAACTTTTATTAAGAACTGAATGCAATATTTTGTATTTAGCATGGACCGTAGCGCATTTTGAATGAAGCGTGCCAGCATAAACCGGGAACGGTTTACATGCACTTGGCATCGGATTTCATGAACGATGTCCAAGTTATTTCTCGGATTTCGTTTATAATGGATTATAAGAGTGTTTAATAGGTATGCCACGTTTCTTTGCATTGTAAAAGAAATGTGAAAATTTTTATTTTTCCTTTTTTAGACACTCATAATAAAACTGAAATAAAGTTGTCATCACATAAAGTAAACGGCGACCATTGATTAAAAAATTATTATTTTTCTATACATTGTCAATTTCTCAGTGTCCAAATGAAACATGTAGACAGTGGAAATCAAAAATGTCGTATCTTTGCAAAATAGCCAGACAAGGTTATTCTTGAATAAAAAACTATTTTTTAATTAGTGGTTCAATTCAATTTAATTCAATTTAAAGTTCGTTGGACTTTTCTACATGCATATCGTGATGCGTAAAGAGAGTTCGATAATACAAACAAAAACAATCTTATGACAGTAACAGAATTATGTATTTCCACTTGTTAGCTAACTCATACTCAATACCGCTAACTCTTATCTGGTACCGCTAACTCAGAGTATGTGTATTTTTCAGAGATTTCATGTAATTTACTGTTTTTAGATAAACGAAGACTTGTCTGTTTGTTCGTGTAGACTATTAAAACATTTTTATTCAACTAAAGTTCATCAATGCAGTTGAACCATTGAGTTCTTGGCATTTTTTCGTCCGTTCCAAGTGTTTTGAACGAGGCTTATCTCAGAATAAAGGTCCTAGCGTCCGTATCACACTGAAATTGTTGCAGTAGTTTTCAGTTAAGGTAGGAACCATGAGAACACATCGAATGACATTCGCCTTTTTTAAATAACAGTCCGATAATGTAGAAAATAAAGACAATTTACCTTCGAAGTGCAGAGAAAAAGTCCGGCAACGCATATCCGGAAGTCCCACTAACGAAATTGTTTTCATATCATTTGGATATGATTTAGCGCGATTGGTGGCCGTGTAGGTGCTGATAGAGCGTCTTCTCTTGCCCCTTCTTATCCTTGTGTGAGCCGACCACTATGCTCTTGGTGAATGATATGTAGCGTTCCTCCGTGTTGGGAATGCAATCGATCTTGCCCTCAATAGCCCCCAGTGCCTTGATGAAGAGATGGACATCGTAGCCTGCCAGGTTATGAATGATCACCGACCGGGGTGAATTTTGGCGCCTGATAGTTCAGGCGCTCAGCGCTCTATCAGACTGCACTTATTGTGCCCCCCCCTCCCCCGAATCTGCCCGTGAAGTGACAATGACCCCTGACCCTATCCTGCCCAAGCTCCTGGTCGCAGATGAAGCACTTGGTTGCTTCCACGAAGATGATCTCATCTTCCTCCGTCATCACCATGGGCTTCATCAATCGGATATGGTTTTGGGAGCTGTCGTAGCCTGGAAATTTGCCATGCTCTCAATGACCTTATCCTCCATCTGCGCTATCACTTTGTCCAAATCTACCGACTCAGTGATAACCCTCAAGGCCGACCGGAATTTTTGGTTGGTGTAGATATTCTCACCGGTCGTTGATCTTTACCATCTCCACATGGAGGATTATCTCCGCTTTCAACCCCTCTTTTCTGCCATCCCCTCCGAAACCGTGCTTCATATGGTTTCCCCAGCTTAGCTTGATGGAAGTATCCAGGTCTTGTTGTGTCTTGGGCTTGATGACCACTGTGCGAAATACCCCATCCAAGCCCTGCCACTTGTCCTCAACCTCAATAAGGTCTGCGTCTTCTTCAATGCTCTTTTTCACCTTCTCAGCTATCTGATCTTTCTTCAGCCGGGAGATATTGGTGATCCCCTCCGCCTAGCAATTGCCTTGAGCTGATTCCTGGTGAATACTTCCCGAAGTTTGAAATTGGTGACCAAATCAATAAGCCGCACTAAGTCGAGGTTATTTTTCTACTATTATTAATATCTCTTCATCCCTTCCTCCTTGGCGTTTTCCTAAGTTCCCCAATGGTCTCTGCCACCCTAAATTTCCCTCCGACGTGCTGATCGGCGCCGTCTTGCCGCGAAATATGCCTCCAGCAAAGTTCATCTTTCTGCAAAGTTGCCCCTTCTTCCTTTTCAGTGGGGAATTGCAGAATTTCTGATTTTCGGGTGATGAGGTTGGTCTGAAATCTTCGCAGACGGAATCTTCGAAGCGATCCATACTGTCGATTCCACTTCGACTCTGAATGTTCGGAATTGGACCGATTGTAAAATTGCTAAATATACATTTCTTGTAAAAAATATTTAATCTGATGTTGTTTATATGTTAAAAATGGTTAATAGTTTATAAATGAAGCGTACCTCTTCATTGAAAAGTGATACATTCACCTGAGACATTCACATTTCCAGACACGAAGAATATTGGCGGTGTACGCGTTTGGATATAAACAACTTTTATTAGGTGTGCGGTATGGAAATTTTACAGTGTTTTGAAGTGAACGGTTTTCATTGACAGTTTTAAATGTAAAATGTGATTTCTTAGCATAATGTTAACACTTTCGATGCGAAACACAAAATTGCAACCCCTATATATGTATCAGATATATGGTTTCTGGGTTTTTTATTAGTTTTTTTTCATTTTTGTTAATTGTTTGTAAGCCCTAAGAGTACTTTGCCCGACATGTTATGCTTTTTGACGACCCTTCATCCATGCCAAGAGGGGATACATGGATGTACCATTGTTTAACATTTAGCAAGTGCATTCCGCTCACACCGGTGCTAGGAGCCGTCTTGAATTTGCTTTGGTGTAGGAGTGTTTGCTCTTTGTAAACTTGAAGTCCGCATGGCGACTTTAAGATGAAGAGCAACAATGAAAGCGGTGTTTCATTTGCTTAATCTTACCATGTATTTATAGGGATTATATACCATGTACATGTACATTTACTTCATATCCCTTTACCAGTATACGACCTCAATTTTATTGTGGCCTTACAAAAAGAGAAGTCGAGAGAAAAAAAGAAAGTGGTAATATACCTAAGCAGAAATGCTGAAAATGGAAAAATTCAAAATGAAGAATCCAAAAACTTGAAAGTTCAGATGTAACACAAATGTAAGCAAAAACAACATGACAAAGACTGAGAAGGCTACTACCCGTTTTCTTCTGTAGTGGTAAATTAATCCTATTTGAAGTGTCATCGTGTCATGAATTGTCACTCAAAACGCGATTAAAATATTTAGTTAGTTACATGTAAATGTTTGTACGATACTATATATAAATCAGAAGTCCATTATGGACTTCTGACATAATGCATATGGCTAAGGTAAAATTAGTAAAATATACTAAAAAATAATAATAAAAAAGATACAAAATGACAAAAATGTATCGTTGGCATTTGAAATTTTGTTTTAAATTTTAAAAGAATATCGACAGGTTTTACAAGAAAAACTACATTGTGTTTATTATATGACAACGTAGTCAAACTGTATTTTAAATGACGAAGGATGCAATCGAGAATCATTTAATAAGTCCTTGTTTGAACTCTTAAATACGTGTTAATTAGCATAAACTGATAAACAATGATACACCTGCTGCAGGTGCGAGGAAGATGGATTGGGAAAATGGAAAATCGATTTCTATTTTTAGCCGCGTTAAAAATATTTTAATAATAGGCGGCGTGTAGATTAATGAGGAATTCCCTCGGACAAAAATAACCAGTTTGTCTATGATGCAGGGAACCTAATGGCAATATATGGGAGTGAGATCCTGATGTAAAGAAGATCAGCTTACATGTTTCTGCTTCTGATTGGCTAACGATGGTTGATATCACTGCAAAGTTAATTTGGTATCGGCTTGGGGAGACTTTCGACAAAATGGCGGCAGGAGGCAATGTTGTAACGTCTTGGTTGTTTTCTGACTGGGATGATAATTTATTGGATGTTTTGCTGTTCGGATGGATAGGATGGGCAGTTTTAATTGTTTTCATAGTAAATGCCGTTTTGACATTTTTCGGACCTCTTCAACCGCGTGTGGCCAGGTGGGAAAAGAAAGAAGGGGTCAGTGGGGTGCTAGTGGAGGACCAAACTGGTTCAGAAACATCCAGATGGCTGAATTCAGGATTAAATTGGTTTTATATTAATTATGATTATGTTCCAGAATTCATTGAGTTGTGGGTCAAATCGCTGAATGAACAAGTGGTAAAATTGGGGGTAAGTTAAACTTGCTTGTTTTCACCCCCATGTTGTACCCCATTAATCAGCTAATTAGATTACATGAGCTAATTAACTTACTTCCTGCACTATATACTTTACTGAGAATTAACCAGGTTATTAAAAGAAAATTAATTTACTCATACCTTGGAAAAATATTTTGGTAGAATGTGTAAACATGATAAAAACAAATTTAAATGATTTTGCAACTCTGGAAACTATATTTCAATATTAGTAATATCATGATTCATATGTCTATATGTATATGAAATTAAATTTTATTAATTTTATATTCAGTTGTATTGAAATGATGTGTTCTTAAATGAGCATTTTGCTGAAAATATAAATACTGTTTTCTAAAAATTTGACTTTATGTCTTACACACTTCATTGCAACCTCTATTGACCTTCGCTTTTTTTGACTGCATACTGTATATCACTGACCATCAAAAGGTATACCATCTTGACTTACGTATATTTATGCCACCATATAAAATGCCTATTTAGGTTCCACAAAGTCGGCTTTAAGTCTGATTAGTTTATTTTTTCATGCTACACAAGGATCAAGGCTAAAGGTCAAAGGTGAAAAATAAAGATTTCACATATTTTGAAAACTTGCAATTTCGGCCCCCCTTTGACCTCAATGCTGGGAAATGGTAGGACTGTTGGCACACTATTGAAGCCTCAGATTGAAGCTTCTATAATTACAACAAACAGATTCAAAAGAAAAAATCCCATTTAAATCTGATCTCTAACATTGTTTCCAGTTTATTATATTACGTATATTTCTCACATCGAGATACAATGTAGTTAAATTTTCACATTTTAAAGTTCGAGGTTTATCCGAGAACTTTAAAATGAGAAAATTTAACTATTGAGATGTGAGAAATTATCGTAATAAACCGGAAAACAATGTTAGAGATTTTTTTCTCTAATTCCTACTCAATTTATTTGACGTAAAGCGATCTCCGTAGTCTCCAGTCTCAAGTATGCCGCCATTTTGTTGTTATCATCGTTGCTATGTGTATCATTGCGCCTTTGATTGAAAGGGGTGTTGGGTGTAATATTTTTGATAAAAAATGTCATATTATCAATAAATTGAGTTATCTTAGTCATAAAATGTAAAAATCAATTCGATAGACAATGATGCAGATGTTAATTTCATCAACATCCGGTTGCACTATTTCTTGAAACTGACACGAGACAACCAATCAGCAAGTGAGATCAATGTCTAAACATGTTGATTATTAAGTTCATCTAACATCATTTGGGAAGTATTTATTTTGAACAAGAATTAGAGAAAACATTTTATTTTATCTGCATGTTTGCAATCTTGGCCTCGTTTGGCCCCCCTCATTTATGGCCCCTCATATATTAGAAAGGAGACAAGTTATTTCTTTTATTAAATCTGATGGTGCAGCGCTATGAAATGTTAATTTTTCATAGGAATCCATGGCAAAATACTGCATCAAAATCTGACAAACAATTAAAAAAAATCGAAATTGGTCCCTTTTGGGCCCATTATCTCATGCATAGTATGTGGCACGTGAAATCTGTTGGCAAACTACAGATTGGAAATTTCCTAACTACTACTAGCATACTGAAAGAAACCCCATTAAAATCCAATAAATATAATAGAGGTTCTAAAGACAAATAAGGGAAAACACCCAAATTAAACCCTTTTTGATCCCTTTTTCTGAAGCGAGTGGGATCAGGAATTAACCCTTGAAAATACAGGTCTTAAAAATCATAATAAAATTTGATAATAATATGTCCACTAGAACCAAAGTTATGCTGTCCACACTGACAGATGCTGACGCTGTCGAGTAGGCCTATTCATAATTACCGCAAAACATTCGAAAATTTTTTGCAGTCATACACATGTGTGAAAAGTTACAGATGGCCAGAATTTCGTGCCAATCTTTCATGCTATTAGATTATTTTAGAACATGTAGAATGCTATTAAGGCCAATACTGGGGTGTGAAATAAAAAAGGAACCAATAATTATGTATAATTATTTCTTTTCTTTTCATTTAAAGGGTCCTGTACAGTTGAAGTTTGAAAAAGTAAAACCTGGAAGCCTTCCTCCAAAGTTTCATGAGATCACATTTGAAGCAGGCTCAGATAATAAATTTGTAAGTTTTACGTACAACATGTACAATAAAAATCAGAAATTGGTACAATTATACTGGTATATCTATATATGTTTCAGCTCTGCAATAGTCAACTTTGCACTTAAGTTTTTTCCAGAATATACATGTATACATCATGTACACGTACATGTAAGTATATACAGTAGAGTTTGTTTATATATAGAATCCACAACTGCATCGAGTGAGAAACGACATTTCTACACTAGAGATAGTTAAATTTTCAAATATTTTAAACGCGAGGCTATATTTGAAAATTTAACTATCGAGAGTGTAGAAATGTCGTTTCTCACGAGATACGGTTGTGGATTTTATTTCTCTAATGATTTCAAGGAGATTTTTGACAAAAACATGACCCCCTTTTTTCTGATGATCCGAAATAAATGTGTTCTTTGGAAGTGACGTCATCAGGCATGGTCGCCTTTTTTCATGACGTCACAATGGTAAAGTCGGAAAACGGCAAACATATTTGAGTTCATAGTTGAATTTCATCCAATCACTTGCCGAGAACAACATTCTCTCTAGAGAGGAGAAACATATTTCTCCAACCGCTCAGGAAACGTGAAAACAGGACAGAAATTAGAGAAAATAAATTCCACATTACCTGCTATTTTATTTCATTATTTATAAGCATCGTTCATTCATTATAAGAGAAACCACATAGAATTAACAATTTCCAAAAATATTATTCCATGTATTCTAAATAATTAATATTTGTAAGGCCATATCATGTTAATTAGTATACAATGTAGATTCTTATCCCTGACAACCCCACCATGAATATGTCCGCTCCTAATTTTTTTACTTTTTATAATTACGTTTTCAGTTTAACTTTCTTTTAGATTCCTAGGAAAAAAGTGGTCTGCAGCATGTTCAGATCTGGAAATATATTGTTCACACAAATATTACTATTTCAGAATAAATGACCTTAAATACCCAGTTTTTCGTTTGAATCTTACTTGATTGTAAGGTGGAAAAGAATAAAAAATAAAATATAAAAAGCCTTCTGCCTGCCCCATTTAATATTTTTTATGACCCAAGATGAGAATATCTATTAATTAACTTGATGGGGCCTAAATGCCAGAGTAAAAAAATACATGAAAAAATTTCTGTTTCATATTTTATGTGAAATATGTGATCTTTGCAAATAATGGATGATGGGTAAACATTTTTGGATGTTCAGAACTTCAGCACTCTTTCTTCTTTATATAAACGTTGTTTGGGTCAAAATTTCTGTTGGTTTATATAAGCCTGATTTTTTGTAAGGCCTCAGAAATACATTGTTTTATATAGCATTGGGATCATAGATGTTTCTTTGTTATAAGCCTGTTTCAGTTTGTAAACAAACTCTACTGTATATGAAATGATTACCTTTATAATGAAGAGTCAAAAGGTGTTCCTGTAGTCATTGTAGTCAGCTTAGAGATCTGCAATTTTCCAATAATATATTATCAAACATGTATAAGGTTCTCTTGAGTTGTGCATTATTTCCTCCTCTGGATGGCCAGCATGCCCACTACTTCTTGCAGTTGGGGTACATGCACCCTTTAACTTTCAAATTTGGGGATGCATGGTATTTTAAGGGCACATACCCATACTTAAAGGGCTTTTGGGACCAAACAAAGTCATCACAAGGAACTAATTAAATAACATGTCACATTCAGACTACTGTTGATGTAAACTATACATCTATATTTTGACCAACACAGAATATTCAATGACAAATGTTTTTCAAATGTATGTGCATCCATGTTTAATTTGCATAGATACATATTGCCAGGGGCTCATGATCAGTAGTGGTAGCCCAAGGCCCATAAAATTTGAATCGGCTACTAAAATTTTGAAACCAGTAGTCCAGGTTGCTACTGAAATATAATGCAATTTTGGTTGACCATACAAATGTATGTACTTTATGGAAAAGAAAGGAAATGGGGCAAATCTCAACATGCTCAAGGAGACAACATCCCATATCCAGGTTAAAAAGATCCAAAACAAAGCATCTAGGGGTCACCGTACTGTCTTCAACATAGTAAGGAACCTCACACCATATAGCAAGCCCTAACTTTTAGTAGTGCTTGCTAATAAATATGATAAAAATTATTGGTTGGGTTTCTTAATTATGTTTGCCAGTGGCCTAGCTGACCACCTACATTTGTATTTGTCAATTTCTATGTGCATTTTTTCTGTATACATGTACATAAATGATGTACTGCAGTACACAAATTTAATTGGCATGCTGATGGCCACAATTGATACAGGAGCTGTTAGACCTGTGGTTTTCAACGACTTCCTTATGCCATGTATGCATAGCACTAGTCACTAGATCTGTTTTTATTTTCACAGATTATTGCTCTTCTACATGTATATATTCATGTCTACTGATCAAATGTTATTATACCCCCGCTCCGGAGGAGGAGGGGGTATACTGTTTTACCTGTGTCCGTCATTCCCTAATTCTGTCATTCTGTCATTCCGTAATTCCGTCCGTAACA
This sequence comes from Modiolus philippinarum, assembly GCA_002080025.1. Classification (NCBI taxonomy): domain Eukaryota; kingdom Metazoa; phylum Mollusca; class Bivalvia; order Mytilida; family Modiolidae; genus Modiolus; species Modiolus philippinarum. Next base: position 4,520 of record MJUU01043647.1, on the reverse strand, counting down.
ACTTTCGTAAAGCTTTTCTCTGCAATGGTAAATGATACAAACTTGAAATTTTGTCAGAAGCTTTGTGTAGTCACGCCATATTGTGGGATGCTTTTTCAGACCTGTCAGGATGCTACTTCCTGTTTACCGACTTAGTCAATTTTTCATTATTCTGTGTGTCTGTCACAACTTTCGTAAAGCTTTTCTCTGCAATGGTAAATGATACAAACTTAAAATTTTGTCAGAAGATTTGTATAGTCATGCCATATTGTGGGATGCGTTTTCAGACCTGTCGGGATGTTACTTCCTGTTTATAAACTTGGTCAATTTTTCATTATTCTGTCCATACGTCACAACTTTCGTAAAGCTTTTCTCTGCAATGGTAAATGATACAAACTTGAAATTTTGTCAGAAGCTTTGTATAGTTATGCCATATTGTGGGATGCATTTTCAGACCTGTCAGAATGCTACCTCCTGTTTACTGACTTAGTTTAATTTTCATTATCCCGTCTGTCCCTCACAACTTTCATAAAGCTTTTCTCCGCACTGCTAAATGATACAGTACAGCCAGAGACTTACCATGATAAATCACTGTGATAGACATATCACTCTAATTTTTTTAATGAATATATCTTTTTTTCCTGATTGTTCTATCCACATAATTTCTTTTGCATATCAAGTGGTAGAATGCATCACTCTAAATGCAAAAGAAAGCATGTTGATAGATCAAATAAGAAATAAAATATACAAATTTCACTAAGCAGAGTGATACGTCTATCACAGTGATTTATCACGGTAAGTCTCTGGCTGTACTGTACAAACTTGAAATTTTGTCAGAAGCTTTGTGTAGGCATGCCATATTGTGGGACACATTTTAAGACTTGTGGGGTACTACATTTTGTTAACCAACTGTGTCAGGTTATTAGAGACTGGAAGATGAGAGCGGGGGTATTACTACAAATGTAGTTAGCATTGGCTCACAGATCCCTTGTTTTCGCTTGGTTTTCAGCTAATTTGATTTTATTTGTCATAATTCCCAATTACCTACTTAATGAACATAAAACTCATTAAGTCTACATGCTTATGCATGTAAGAATTAAGGCATTTTGCAAATTGTGTATTAAATGTTTTCTAATGTATTTTTATTTAAAACATCTTGAATGTATTCGGAGACATATATATACCATTTACATTTCAAATTATAGCATTTTATTCATAAGTTAAGAAAAAAAACATGTCAGAAAAGTGCTATTAAAATTAAGAACACAAGTGCTATTAAAATTAAGAACACATTTTCTTATTCGTTAATTCCTTTATTTGTCAATTTATGCAAATGATTTTCTATAAAGTTGGAAATTATGTAGAATAAGCTATGAAATTGCTGAAGGATAGGCAAATGTAACAAATTGACTAGAAAAAGACATCTAATGTAAGTTTCTTGTCAATCATATATTGATCACCTTATAAGAAGTATATTGGTGAACATTGATTTGTTTTGTGGCTTTACCAATCTGTGATTGAAAATCGCTAACATCTGGTATATTGTACTGGGAACAAAGATTTTATCTACACAATAACATTACATGACCCCAAGTATCAATAGGTCAAGAATAAGATATTGAAACTGATTTTATTTATTGGGGATTTCCTGTAGCATGATATATATTTCGTCAATTCTCTAGTGTATCATCTATAGGGTCTGTAAGTCTCATTAAATTTTGAAACTTCCCGGTACATAAATTGTACCCAGAAGTTGCATTTTATATGGAAATATATGACATTTAAAACAATAATTCAAACATCATAATACTGAAAAGTCATCTTTTTCAATTTTCAATTTTATCTAGAAATCTCAGTGTCACATGACGAGACTTATAGACCCTATAACAACTCCTTTAAAAAAAGGGTTGGAAATTCCCTCCCAATTCTAGCCTGTCCTGAATGCAAAATTTCAGCATACATGTATAATTTGCTACAGTGTATATCTGTAAATTATTGAAAATATCAGCCCCACTCCCCCCCCCCCTACCACAGGCAGGCAGGTTATTATCCTACTCTGCTTCAAAACTAATGTCTTTTGTTTGTTAATCAAACAATCATAGTCCTAATATAGTCATCAATGGGGTATCACAGTAAACCCCTTGGTAAACCTTAAGATATAGAGTAGCTTTATATACAACTTTAATTTAAGGTCCTACTGCATAACAAAACCATTATATTTTCCAGCTTCTTCACTGTAAAGTGGACTCTAAAGATTTGTCATTTGCAATATTTGCATCCCAGCAGACTTCAGGAGGTGTTAAATTAACTAACTTGACAGCTAGTGTTTTGAAGCTGAAGGGTACGGTAAGTACTTTGTAAAGGGTACAGTAAGTACTTTGTAGCTTGATCAACAATAATGACAGGAGCCTTGCAATCGGTAGCCGATTTTTTTTTTTAATTGTACAATCACTGGTGCCTATAATCTCTGCGTTGTGAGTTCTTGCCCTGCATTGTAAACAACAAAAAAGATTCACTGGATATGCAACCAAACATGATAAGCTGTCAGTGACCTGCCAAAGGTTGATGGTTCTCTCTGGGCACTTAAATTCCTCCACCACTTAAACTTAACACCACAATATACACTAATAAAATACTGTTGAAAGTGGCATGAAACATACACATACCGGTACATGTAGATTGGCAGCTTGTAAAATTTGTCATTTGCCAATTTAGCAGTAATGGTATAGATAAAGCCATATATATAAAAAATCTGTCAGATTCAATTCAAATCTGGAGGAAACAACAACACGGAAAATGACAAACATCTTGAAAGCTGATACAGTTCAGTGAGCCACTTATTTCAAAGATACCAAAAACAATCTTAGATGTCTTTCTATTTAGCTTTAAATGGTAAGTATTGAACAAAGTGTTGCAACAACAGCATAATTGTGAAGAAATTGTGCCATTATAATCATGTGCAACACTTTGGTTTTTTATACAACTGCAAAAAATTTGTGGTCGTATAATGGTATGGTGCTGGCGTCGTCGTCGTCTGTAGACACTTTAGTTTTCTGTAAATAACTTGATGTTCCAGAGGATCAATCCTTATGAAATTTTAACACTATGTTCCTTGGCACAAATGGAAGGCTAGGATGGGTTTGATCACTATGGCCCTGCCCGTTTTTATACGACCGCAAAAAAATTTTTGAGGTCGTATATTGGTATGATACTGGCGGCGTCGGCGTCGGCGTCGGCGTCGTCGGCGTCGTCGGTGTCGTCGGCGTCGTCGGCGTCGTCGGCGTCTGTNTATGTTTGCCAGTGGCCTAGCTGACCACCTACATTTGTATTTGTCAATTTCTATGTGCATTTTTTCTGTATACATGTACATAAATGATGTACTGCAGTACACAAATTTAATTGGCATGCTGATGGCCACAATTGATACAGGAGCTGTTAGACCTGTGGTTTTCAACGACTTCCTTATGCCATGTATGCATAGCACTAGATCTGTTTTTATTTTCACAGATTATTGCTCTTCTACATGTATATATTCATGACTACTGATCAAATGTTATTATACCCCCGCTCCGGAGGAGGAGGGGGTATACTGTTTTACCTGTGTCCTACATTCCCTAATTCTGTCATTCTGTCATTCCGTAATTCTGTTCGTAACAACTTTCGTAAAGCTTGTCTCTGCAATGGTAAATGATACAAACTGTAAATTTTGTCAGAAGCTTTGTGTAGTCATGCCATATTGTGGGATGCATTTTCAGACCTGTCGGGATGCTACTTCCTGTTTACCGACTTAGTCAATTTTTCATTATTCTGTGTGTCCGTCACAACTTTCGTAAAGCTTTTCTCTGCAATGGTAAATGATACAAACTTGAAATTTTGTCAGAAGATTTGTATAGTCATGCCATATTGTGGGATGCCTTTTCAGACCTGTCGGGATGCTACTTCCTGTTTATAAACTTGGTCAATTTTTCATTATTCTGTCCATACATCACAACTTTCGTAAAGCTTTTCTCTGCAATGGTAAATGATACAAACTTGAAATTTTGTCAGAAGCTTTGTATAGTTATGCCATATTGTGGGATGCATTTTCAGACCTGTCAGAATGCTACTTCCTGTTTACTGACTTAGTTTAATTTTCATTATCCCGTCTGTCCCTCACAACTTTCATAAAGCTTTTCTCTGCACTGGTAAATGATACAAACTTGAAAATTTTGTCAGAAGCTTTGTGTAGGCATGCCATATTGTGGGAAACATTTTAAGACTTGTGGGGTACTACATTTTGTTTACCAACTTTGTCAGGTTATTAGAGACTGGAAGATGAGAGCAGGAGTATTACTAGTTAGCATTGGCTCACAGATCCCTTGTTTTCGCTTGGTTTTCAGTTAATTTGATTTTATTTGTCAAAATTCCCAATTACCTACATTGTACTTAATGAACATAAAACTTATTAAGTCTACATGCTTATGCATGTAAGAATTAAGGCATTTTGCAAATTATGTATTAAATGTTTTCTAATGTATTTTTATTTAAAACATCTTGAATGT
>MJUU01043645.1:0-23637 GCA_002080025.1 Modiolus philippinarum | reverse complement strand
ACCAAAAAGATGGACGTACGGACGTACGGACGTACGGACGTACGGACGTACGTACGGATCAGGGTAAACCTTAATGCCCCCGACCGCCTAGCGGCAGGGGCATAAAAACACTTTTTTGCTCTTGATTATGTAACAAATAATTATTTTTAATAAAGAGATTGCAGCGAATTTCTCTAAAACTTAAAAGAGAAAAGTAAATTAAAGAAGATTTGAAAACAGATTTTAAAGGGAAATAACCAATAACCATATGGCATTGATTTTTTTTTGTGTGTGATAAAGAGTCAATAACTACAACACAGGCAGTTGGATTTTCTTCAATATTTCAGAGTATGTAGATCTTGATATGCTGAACATTTTTGCAATTTTACACTTCACCTCTATCTGTTATAGTTTTTGAAATAAAAAATAAACAAGATGTGTTTAGTGAAACACTTATGCCCCCCAGTAGAAGTAAAGAAGAAACATTTAGCAACTTTGAACAATGAATGTCCTTCTGACAAAATAATTTATAGAAATAAATTTGGTATCAACTGAAAAATTCAATCATATCAAATGATGATTGCAAATGGATGCAAACACAGAAGTCACCCAAATGAACCTTCCAATCATTATCCAAGCATTATTAAGGAAACAATTTTCACCCCCCCCCCCTTTTGGAACATTTATAGTCAACTCATTGTGTTCTGTCTATCAGTGTTATCAGTACTTTGATTACACCAGGGATCATCAATAGCAGAGGAATACACAGAAGAGAAGAAATGAAATCATAGATATTTTTAGTAACATTCCTCATCATTGATATATATAATACATATATAAATACAATGTACCTGTAAAACGAAAGTGAATAAATGAGGAAAATATGCTGAATGATTTAAAAAAATCTTTTTTACAAAAAAAATTCTATAGATATCAAGCACATTTCATTATAAATGAGTTTAATTTCAATATATATAAAATTAAACAAAATACAATTTCATTTTTCTGGTGAAATTTTACCGGACAGTCACATGCCAAGGTCAAGGTCACGAGGTCAAATATTCTGGTACCAACTGAAAGGTCTCTCCACAAGGAATACACATGCAAACTATGAAAGCCATATCACTTACCATTCAAAAGATATGCTCAATGTTAAAGTTTTTATGCAGTTGTTCACAGGCCAAGGTCAAGGTCACAAGGTCAACTATTCAAGTACCAATCAAAAGGTCTTGTCACAAGGTATGCACATGCATAATACGAAAGCTGTATCACTTACCATTCAAAAGATATACCCAATGTAAAGTTTATTATTTTTTTCAAAAAGTCCATTACATGTCAAGGTCAAGGTCACGAGGTCCAAAATTTTGGTATCGTTTGAAAGGTCTTGCCACAAGGAATACACATGCAAAATATGAGAGCCCTATCACTTACCACTTAAAAGATATACCCAATGTTAAAGTTTTTTGTGGACAAACAGACAAACAGACAGACAGACCAAAAACTATATGCCCCCCGAATCTTAGATTCACGAGGGCATAAAAAGGCTTAAATTTTGAAAATTTTACGGAAAAAGGGCTGTAACTCTGAGACGGGTTTTCCTATTTTCTTCAAAATTGCAGGGTAGATAGATCTCATCATTCTGAACAATTTTACTCCATGTCAGATTTTTGATATCTGCATTGGTTTTTGAGTTATTGATCACATGGGGCGGACACGTTTGTGACGTATACATACGTAGGGCGGACAAACACCAATTTACCCCTAGGTTCTATTTTTAGCACTGGCGGCCATGTTTTTCATCGGATCATAATAAAATGAGTATCGTTTGTACAGGACATGTCATAGATGATTACTATAAAGTTTCAAACCAATCCCTCCAGTAGTTTCAGAGGAGAAGATTTTTAAAGTGAGCTAACGACGGACGGACGACGGACGGACGATGGACGCCAAGTGATGGCAAAAGCTCACCCTGGCATATAGCCAGGTGAGCTAAAAACCCAATTAACAAATGAGCTATTTTGGCTCTGTTAACCTCTTAAATCTGTAAAATCAAAATTTTAATTATTGAGGGCGCAACTATATCAAGTAATCAATGTATTCTGAAAGGCTAGTTGGAATAATTGATTTAAAGTTTTGAAGGAGTTCCACATAAACAAACAGAATTAACAAATGAGCTATTCTGGCACAGTGAACCTCTAAAACTGCAAAATCAAAATTTTAAGTATCAGATGCACAACTACATCAGGTGAACAACATATCCTGCAAGTTTGGTTGGAATCTGACTTATAGTTGTGATGGAATTGGGGATTAACAAACCAGATTATCAAATGAGCAATTTTGGCTCTGTGAACCTTTAAATCCTGTAAAATCAAAATTCTATATATAAGGTGCACAACTACATCAGGTGAACAATCTATCCTGAACATGCTGAAAGTTTTGTTGGAATCAGACTGGCAGTTTTGAAGGAGTTGCAGATTCAAACCAGACAGACTCACAAATGAGCAATTTTGGCTCTGTGAACCTCTAAAATCTGTAAAATCAAAATTCTAAGTATCAGGTGCACAACTACACCCGGTGAACAACTTATCCTGAAAGTTTTGTTAGAATCGATATCTGACCAGCAGTTTTGAAGGAGTTGCGGATTCAAAACCAACAGACTCACAAATGAGCAATTTTAGCTCTGTTAACCTCTAAAATCTGCAAAATTAAAATTCTAAGTAGCAGGTGCACAACTACAACAGTTAAACAACATATCCTGAAAGTTTGGTAGGAATCGGACAAGTGGTTTTGAAGGAGTTGTGGATTCAAAAACTGTCAGGACGGCGCAGGAGGACGACGACGTAAGACGACGGATAGTAATCCCCATGTGTCGACTCTGCTTACAGGCGACACAAACAAAAAGCATAGTCCACATCTACAATATGTAATTAAGCTCCTGCATTAGTATCATGAAATTCCAATCAGTGGTTTAGGAGGAGTAATGGATACTAGCTGTTGGGTACAAAAAGATGGACAGACAGGAAGGACAGAAGTATGGAAGGACGGACGGACGGACACCATGAACACTATACTTCGCGCAAAGCGGGGGTATAAAAATATTTTTGGATAAGGGAATAAAATATTTGAGTCAGGACATTTTTGGTGGGTAGGCTAGGGAAAAGCAAATAAACTTTAAACTTTAATAAATTTTATTTTAGGCCTACCAATATATTTACTTCATAATAGCAAAATATAAAAGCTACTTTACTTTATTTGCATAAATAAACCCTAACGGGCTAAAGCAAAAACACAAAATATACATTACAATAACACACAGCAAATGTAAACATAGGTAATCAAAGATTACAAAGTTTGCCTCGTTATGGCACATGGACACAGAAACCCAATTTGGCCAGGGTGCTCATTTACCATCCCTTATGTACACAGCCATGTATACAAAGGCTAGATGTGTTACCATGTACAGTTATCAAGACCTGAATTCGGAAAAGTAACCTAATTTTGCCTGGATGCTGACCCCCAAAGATGCATGCACATGCAAGGTTAGATGATCCTACCATGTACAGTTACTTAGATCTGAACTCCGATGTAAACTTGAATGTAAGTCGATCATGCGGAAAATATATGTCAAAGTGACCTAATTTTGCCTGGATGCTGACCTACCCCTAAAGATGCATGCACATGCAAGGTTAGATGATCCTACCATGTACATGTACAGTTGCTTAGATCTGAACTCGGACATAAACTTGAATGTAAGTCGATCATGCGGACAATATAGGTCAAAGTGACCTAATTTTGCCTGGATGCTGACCTACCGCCAAAGATGCATGCAGATGCAAAGTATGTACAGTTACTTAGATCTGAACTCGGACGTAAACTTGAATGTAAGTCGATCATGCGGAAAATATGGGTCAAAGTAACCTAATTTTGCCTGGATGCTGACCTACCGCCAAAGATGCATGTACATGCAAGGTTAGATGATCCTACCATGTACAGTTACTTAGATCTGAACTTGGACGTAAACTTGAATGTAAGTTGATCATGCGGAAAATATAGGTCAAAGTGACCTAATTTTGCCTAAATGCTGACCTACCCCCAAAGATGCATGCACATGCAAGGTTAGATGATCCTACCATGTACAGTTACTGAGATATCACCTCAGACCTAAAATTAAATGAAAACCAGTTAAGCGGAAAATATAGGTCAAAGAGACCTTATTTTCATAAAGGCTGTGAGATAGCCCAAGATGCATCTGCACACAAAGTTTGATGACCCTACCCTTCATAGTTGCAGAGATATATGCCCCAATGCGGACGCGGATGTAGACGAGGACGCTGGGGGTGCTCCAATAGTCCCCCTCAACTTCGTTGAGGGGAACTAAAAATGTCCACAACATATAATAAGAATATTTTTAGTGCAGTATACATGTAATTGGCCAATGTGGACCTCATTTTCACAGTTCTACAGACCGCTACACTGGACAATATACTTTTATCAGGTACCAAGATTTTTTTTACTTTAATGGAGAATCAAGCTGGTTAAAATCAGTTACATGGTTATTTATTATATTTTCAATGAAGCTCTGTCTTAAATTATTGTTAATTTGACATTGAAATAAAGGGCTACGCCGAGCGCAGCATGATACGACCGCAGCATGTCGAATACTGAAATTTGAACAAGTGTAATTCAAAATGAACAAGTGTGGATCGTATTGCAAGGCAATACAGGAGTCCCCTACCGGTGGAATAATTCAGTGATACCAGCAAAAATAGTTAAAGAAAAGTTTTCCTAGCCCAAGGCCCATAACTTCGTCAAAAATCAATGGACCCAACCCATACTCAAACTTGATCTGTAACCCATAGTAGTTGATTAACAATGCAAATATCAGCTTAATATCTGAAACGGTTAAGAAAAAAAGTCTGGAAAACCAGTCCAAAATAAATGGACCGGAACCAAACTCGAACTTGATCTGTAACCCATAGTGGTAGACTCACGTAGCAAATATTAGCTTCATATCTGAAACCGTTTAGAAAAAAAGTCTGGAAAACCTATATTTTGCCAAAATATTCTCTAAGTCAAAGGCCCATAACTCCGTCCAAAATCAATTGACCAGAACCAAACTCAAACTTCATCTGTAACTCATGATGATAGACTCACATACCAAATATTAGCTCAATATGTGGAACGGTTTAGAAAAAAAGTCCGGAAAACTTGAGTGTGATGGACTGACGGACAGACGGACTGACGAAGTGCAAACCTAAAGTCCCCTTCGGCGATGCCGGTAGGGGACTAATGAGGACACAGTAAAGAGCTTGATACAGTAATTAATTGGACCAAATAAAGAGCTTGAATCAGTTGCAATTTTGGCACCTTTGGCAACAGTAAAAGCTATGCCAAATTTGTTGACATACTACTGAAAGCTTATATCATGTATATCAAGAAGAATCCAAAGAAAAAAACTGATCGAAATCCGATGAATAATAAAGATTTCAAATGTTTTAAAAAATTACAATTTTGGCCCCTTTGACTCCTTGTAGCTCAAAAACGGTAAAAGCTATGCAAAATCCACTGACATACTACCGACAGCTTACATCAAGAGGAATCCAAAGAAAAAAATCCTATTGAAATCCGATGAAAAATAAAGATTTCACATATTTTGAAAATTTGCAATTTTGGCCCCTTTGACCCCTTGTAGCTCCGAAACCATAAGAGCTACGCAAAATCCGTTGACATTACACTGAAAGCTTAAATCAAGAGAAATTCAAAGAAAAAAATCCCATCAAAATCTGATGAAAAATAAAAATTTTAGGTTATCTGTAAATTTGCGATTTTGGCCCCCTTCGGCCCCTCATAGCTTGGAAACAGTAAGAGCTACTCCAAATCCATTGACATACTTCTGAAAGCTTACATCAAGAGGAATCCAAAGAAAAAAATCCCATCGAAATCCGATGAAAAATAAAAATTTTATGTAATCTGCATGTTTGCAATTTTTGCCCCGTTTGGCCCCTCATAACTTAGAAAGGAAACAAATTATCAAAAATCTGATGCTGCAGCGCCTATTCATTTTTCATAAGGAATCCATTGCAAAAAACGGCATCAAAATAGGACTAAAAAAAAATAATAAAATTTTTAAAATTCGCCCCTTTTTGACCCCATTTATCTCATGAATGGTACATGCGACGTGAAATCTGTTAACATACTACTGATTGGAAATTACCTCAGGAGCACACTGAAAGAAACCCCATCAAAATCTGATAATTAATAAAAATTCTACAGCTAAATAGGTGAAAACACCCAATTTTGCCCTTTTTGGCCCCTATTTTAAAAACGGGAGGGGCCATAATAACCAAAACCAATCCACACCTTCCTTTTGTGCCAAGGAACATTGTGTTAAAATTTCATAAGGATTGATCAACTTGAACTTGAGTTATTGGCCAAAACTTAAAGTGTCTACAGACAACGACGCCGACGACGACAACGACGACAGCGCAATACCATTATACAACCACAAAATTTTTTGCGGTCGTATGAAAAAGAAGTGTTCTTCCATTTTCGATGGGTAGGCAAGGGAAAGGCAAATAAACTTAATTTTATTTTAAGCCTAACAATATATTTACTTCATAATACATTGTAGTAAAATATGGCACAATACCACAATACCAGTGCCTATATAGACACCTTGTAAAAATGTTCCATTAAAAAATCCAGTACCAAGCAGCTCTTATATTTAAATCAATTAATTCTGTATAGTGGAATAGATTCAAAAGTTCTCAAGAGACTATGTTAATGTTTAATGTATCAACTTTACATTAATCTAACAAAAATTATCGTCAGTTGTTTTCAGTTTTTCTAAATATTTATATACATGTACATGTTTACATGTACAACATTGGTACTACATGTATATTCCACGAGTCCAAGGGGCACAACTGTAAAAACAGTTCTTTCCATGACATTATTGATAAACATATTTGACTGAAAAACTTATCTGTGTGAATAGCACTATGTGTATATAAAAAATATTTGTATTGAATGTGACTCTCATTTTTTATATGGGATCTGGTTTGAAAATACATGAAATTTTAACATAGAGAAATTTAGTTTTTTTTTTTCAAACAATTTCAAACCAGCCTGTATCTGTATCAAAATAAAATCTGAGACATTGATAATTGTTCTGACGGCTATGTGTAACACTGTAAACTTTATTTTCATCTAAAAAATATAAAAATCCAATTTTGCAAAACATGAAAATTTAGACATCGATACTATGAAAGAATACTATTGAAGTGAGAATCAAGAGTCAGTTAACTTCTTTTCCTCATTGTATCAATGTCATGGAATGACATAGTAAAATAAAGAGAGATAACTCATACATGCCATAATTGAAAATGTCTTAATGTCTTAATGCCAACCCATTTGAAATCAAAGTGGTATCTTTAATAGTTCCAGAGCTATGGGGGAGTACTACACACATACATGACATATGTATGTATGTATGTACAGACGTACATAGGGACTGCATTACATAATCCCTCTTTAGCTAACCAGGGGGATATTCACAAAAGTTTGCACCATTACCACAACCATCATACTAACTCATAATATACCTAAGCTTAATTTCTATGTATTTTGTTGATAGTAAGATAAACAAGTGAAGACCCTAAAAGATGCCTCGCCCGTCCCTGCTGGCCTCTAAATTGATGAGAAATCTATGTGAACTAAGCAGAAAAACTTACATGTAACATGCTCACTAGACCGTGAAATTGAGGTCAAGGACAAAAGTCACCTGCCAGACCAGTCATGACAAAATGATTTTCGATTTACCAGACCGAATGGCACATTTTGATATTTTTCACTATATGTTCAACCAAAAACTGTGAAATTTTTTACCAGACCGGAACAATTTTTACCAGACATTTCCTTTGGTCCTGTGAATTTCGGCATCACTGCAGACTGACATGTACTACCCAAGACCAACCTTTATACCAAATATTATCAACCTACCACTTCTAGGTATTGAGATATGGACTTAAGCAGAAAAATTTATCATGGCCACTAGACCGTGAAATTGAGGTCAAGGACAAAAGTCAAGTGCAATACTGACATGTACTACCCAAGACCAACCTACATACCAAATATTATCAACCTACCACTCCTAGTTATTGAGAAATGGACTTAAGCAGAAAAACTTAACATGGCCACTAGACTGTGAAATTGTGGTCAAGGACAAAAGTCATCTGCCAGACTGACATGTACTACTCAAGACCAGCCTACATACCAAATATTATCAACCTACCACTTCTAGTTATTGAGAAATGGACTGAAGCAGAAAAACTTAACGTGGCCACTAGACCGTGAAATTGAGATCAAGAACAAAAGTCACCTGCCAGACTGACATGTACTATCCAAGACCAACCTACATATTAAATATTATCAACCTACCACTTCTAGTTATTGAGATATGGACTTAAGCAGAAAAACTTAACGTGGCCACTAGACCGTGAAATTAAGGTCAAGGACAAAAGTCACTTGCCCGACTGACATGTACTACCCAAGACCAACCTACATACCAAATATTATCAACCTACCACTTCTAGTTATTGAGAAATGGACTTAAGCAGAAAAACTTAACGTGGCCACTAGACCGTGAAATTGAGGTCAAGGTCACATATCGTTATGTCCGTCAGGTAGCACTTGATTAGTACTACCACTGGACCAAATATGATGTTCCTACATCAAAGGGTTTTCAAAATATCCTGCATTTAGTAAAAGATAACGCCGTCGCAGTCGTCATACTTTGCACGCATATGTCTCGCTTTTGCAACTTATGTCGCGGGCGAGACAAAAATCTGAAACCTTTTTCACAGCACTTTAAAGTGTTACTTTTTCCCTCATTACAAGGCTTCTCTGGTTAACATGGTAAGTGGTGTAGTTGCTTAACATAGTGGTAGTCAATTCATTGGTTTAAGCTTCCAAGCTAAAATGCCTATGGCCTTTTTGCTTTCCTCATTTATCATGTTTATTGGACATCACAATAACTTTTTGCCCATTACTTCATTAATTGATCCATTGGCATATGACAGAAATTCCTATCCCCCTACTGAAGATCATATTGAAGTATTGTGCCAAGTTTCAAATTTGCAACACTTAGAGCATGAATAGTTCCAAGGCTATTGAGGAACTTTACACTTATACTTAACATGTAAGTATTATATAATCCTCATCGTCAAGCTTACACTAAGCAGGGGATAAAAATCAGTAGCATACTGCCTAAGGGACCGAACCATTTAACTTGAAGGGGGGGGGCTATGGTTTTTTTCTAAAAAAATATTTTAGAGCTGATTTTATGTGAAAAAAATATTTTGGGCAGCAGCCATATTATTTCATGCACATCATCAGTTGGTGTACTACAACTGTGCAACATTTCATCAAAATCCAAGCAATGGTTTTGGAGAATACGACTGACAAAGTCCCCCCTTTTCATTCCAGAAAATACTCAGACATATTATTTCCTCTTCAAAATTTCAGACAGCAACCATATTACTTCATGTACATCTTCAGGTGTGTACTATAAGTGTGTAACATTTCATCAAAATCCAAGCAGTGGTTTTGGAGAATATGCGCTGACAAAGTGGTCCCCACTTTTCCAGAAAATTCGTAAAGGTTCCTCGGAACCATGTGTCTCGCCTGCTCAGTAAGGTATCATTATAATCAGGACTATACTAACGTTTATATACTTTCTGTTTTCCAAAAAATAACTGGTCTGTAAGAGTTTCAGGAATTTACCAAAATTGGAATCAAATATTTTTGCAATTTAGGAATTGAAAATGACTGTTTTCACCAAAATGTATTTAAATTGGCATGGTTGCTAGGCAAAATTTCAAAAAATAAAAGACCTTGAAGAGTTTCAGGAAATTTACCAAAATTGGAATCAAATATTTTTGCAATTCCATTATTGATAATTACTGTTTTCATCAATATATTTTTTAAAAAGTATGGTTGCTAGGTAGAATTCCAAAAATTAATAAGTCTAAGAGAGTTCCAGGAAATTTACCAAAAATCGGAATAAAAATTTTTTGCAATTTTATTCATTAAAATGTTTGTTTATTTCAAATTCACTCAAAAACCATGGTTGTTAAGAAGAATTTCAAAAACTTGCATGTCTTGGACAGTTTCAGGAAATTTACCAGTTTCGGGAAATTTACCAATGTTGGAATAAAATATTTTTGCAATTCCATTATTGACAATTACTGTTTTGATCAATATATTTTTTAAAAAGGTATGGTTGCTAGGTAGACTTCCAAAAAGTAATTGGTCTTAGAGAGTTCCAGGAAATTTACCAAAAATCGGAATAAAAAATTTTTGCAATTTTATTCATTAAAATGTTTGTTTATTTCAAATTCACTCAAAAACCATGGTTGCTAAGAAGAATTTCAAAAAATTGCATGTCTTGGACAGTTCCAGGAAATTTACCAATGTTGGAACCCTGTTTTTTATTTCTTATGTGTTCAAAATTATGCTTGGCATCAAAGAATTGCCTTATTTTCAAAATTATATGCAAAAATTTCAAAAATTATCAGTCTTTGATAATTTCAGGAAATTTACCGAAGTTGGAACCACAATGAAAATTCCAACAGCTTGTTCCATATCTGCACACTGCATGCAGCAACGTCCAATTTTAATGAAATTCTGTTAAGATACAAACACTTAATTCACATTTATTTGTGGATTAACATTGAAATATTTAGCAAAAAACTAAGTCCAAATATGCAAAAAATATGGAAAAACCCCCCCAAAAAAAAATTCCAATTTTTTCAGCTGGAGATAATTTTCTGACCATCATCTAAGTTTTGACCACTTTTCAATAAATTCCAATAAGATTTAATACAATGTAACTTTATTTAAATTCTAAAAAACTTTAATTTGTGGGTTAACATTTAAAAAAACTAAGTCCAAATACGGAAAAAATACGGAAAAATAAAAAAAAAAATTTCCATTTTTTTTAGCTAGAGGTAATTTTCTGACCATTATCTAGCTTCTGTCCAATTTTGACACAATTCTATGAAGATTAAATGACTCTATTCAACCTATGAAAAACTTGTGCAATTGTTGACGCTGCCGACGCCGCAGAATTTGGATCGCTATGTCTCACTTTCGCGACATTCGTCGCAGGCGAGACAAAAATATTCAAAGACAAATTATCTGATTCTCCCCTTCAAAATTTCAGACAGCAACCATATTACTTCATGCACATCTTCAAGTGGTGTACTACGACTGTGTAACATTTCATCAAAATCTAAGCAACAGTTTTGGAGAACATGCACTGACAAGGTTCGTCCTCAGTGTTTTCCATTCGCCATTTAAGCTGGCTTTGCCGACCAGGTTTTTTTGCAGGCCGACCACCTTTGCCTTCGTCAACGTGGTCGATAAAAACGGATATTTTTCCGTACCGCACTGATGTAGTTCCATCGTTATTTTCATCAATCAAAATGGCAGAATCTATGTTCTTTCGTATAGAACGAAAAGAGACGATACCGGATGACATTATTCAAAGCAAGAGAACAAACATTTGGAGAAATCATTAAAATGGGAACCAACATTCAATTTGAATATAATTGCATGTGAAAAACGATCAAAACAGTGAGTACGAAACCAAAGGGATGATGATAAATACCACAGGATTTCAAACGATTTATTCCAACAAACGAATCACATTTTAGTTCCATATGCCATATACAATGTATACAAAAAATGGTCATTGATAATAAGCAGAGGTGTGTTATACTCAATAAAAAGTTAAAAAAAAAAAAATGAAATATGAAGATATAAAACTTTCTGTCAAATCTAAATAACAACAAAACAAAAATACTTTTAATTTACTTAATATGTATCAAGTAATCAAATTTAGAATTTTCTATACACTACCAAAATACAGCACGCGAATAGCGCAAATTTAAAAGCAGACTATCAACAACCACCTTTCATCTGGCAAAATGAAAACACTGGTCCGCCCACTTCTTCCAGAAAATATTCAAAGACAAATTATCTCCCCTTATAATTTTGGAAAGCAACCATATTACTTCATGCACATCTTTTGATGGTGTACTACAACTGTGCAACATTTCATAAAAATCCAAGCAGGGGTTTAGGGGAACATGCGCTGACAAGATACATGGACGGACAGACAGACAGGATGATCCCTATATACCCCCCAAAACTTTGTTTGCGGGGGTATAAAAATATATCTTATCATGATTATTTTTCAAGTAATAGGCTTGGCACTGATAAAATTAAATATCTTTCCTGTATTACCTCTGACCAAACAATTGCAGTATTTATTCAGAATCATTTCTTTCAAAACCTGTTACTTTATTCTTTAAAAACATTACCTAGTTTTATACAAAAAATTATGTATTTTCAAAGTCAAAGTCCAACATTTCAAATTTACTACTGTATATAGTAATTGTATATAATTATATCATCTCTCTTTAATCTGTATAGATGGGATTATGTATTGGGTAACTATAAGTTGCATAATATGTCTGTATGTTATATACATACATGTAAGTTAAACCAAGACATAAATCAAATTAATAAATAAAAAAATACCATATCAATGAATTTGACCAATGACCATAATGACCAATGTGCAGGGATAGCTCTAGATCTGGCTCCTGAATCTGTTGCCAGAAAAATTGCCAACTTGCATTTTTTGTCACCAATTTCTCAAATTAGTCGCTAATTAGCAAGCGCCAATTTGATTTTCTAGGATGAACCATGGACTTCTTCCATCCATGAAACTTTTGTTTTGGTGGTACAAATCATTCTTTTATTATTTACATACTGTTTTTATTGTTTAAATTGTTTTCTTAGATTTGCCTTCGTCATGTTTGTTTAAGTAATAATCCTTTTTAATTAGATAATCCACCTTTTCATGATAACTTGCTATCACTTACTCCCCCAATACAGAATCAAATTAGGATGACAATCTCTTCATGGTGACAGAAAAGTGCTCATTCAGTTGATGGACAAGTTCAAATACGTAGTTAAACTTTCAACAGATTGAATTTGATTAGGATATTAAACAAAAATTTAATTTGCAATTATTTACAAATAATTGAGTAAACATGATCCCAAGGATTTGATTTAATACCTAATTCTAACATCATATATTTCATCATATATTTCATACATGCGCAAATGGTATCGCATAATAATCATCATATATTTCACACATGCGCAAATGGTATCGCAGTATGAGTAAACGGAATTAAAAACAACAATGTTTTTAATTTTGTTCGCCTTACATTGTATATCAGTCAGGGGAATTACTTAAATAAGTGATTTTCAAAATCACTTGTTTAAGTAAATCATTTTAGTATAATAAGAGTTGTCTTCCTTCATTTTCAGTTAGTTACTTCATAGAAAAGTGATTGAGATTACGACTTGAAATTTCTAAAAACTATCCATGCTAAATTGAAGAATACTCCTAGATAAACCATAAAACCAAAAATTGTCTTTATTAAATATGATTTTTTTGTTTTACTGGTGTTTGTAGGATTTTGCATGAAAATCACTTATTTAAGTAACCATCAACCAAAAAATCACCTGATTAAGTGTTAATTATCCATCTTACCCCTGGGATTTCAGCAATCGCGAACACCTTAATTTTCACCGCGAACACCTAAATTTTATTACATAATCAGAAAGTTTATACATTGAAGTTATCGGGAAAATTAGCCATGGTGTCTGGAAAATTCTATTTCATGGGTTATTAACACTGGAACTTGACCATTATTTAGGTGATTTTTGACATAAAATTAAGAAAATTTTTAAGAAGATGCAGTATCTGTTCAGACATTTTGTGTTTTTCCAATGGTCTTGGTTATTTCTTTTAAAATATGTCATTATGATTTTTTAAATTTGTTAAATTAAGAAAATATTTTATGAAAACCTAACTTTGTCAACAAAAACTCAGATATGACAAAAAGCTACTTAAATAAGTGATTAAAAAATCACTTATTTAAGTAATTCCCCTGACTGTATATACATGTAGTTTGTTAAAGAAATAAATGTTAAGAACATTTTTAAACATAATCGTGCCATTCAGACATGTAATTATATAAATGTGTTTTGTTTTGCTTTCGATTTGAATTTTGAACTTGCATCTGTTTGAAAAAGTCAGATTGTGAATTGTGACGTCATAGACATAGACAGCAATGGTGGTGAGAAATCTGCATTCTCTTAGGTCACTTCAGAATGGAAAATTCCATTTTCTGTCATATAAGACTCGAAATAATTCATGGCAAATATATATATGGTTATTGCATTTGTCATTTAACCATCTGCTTGGCATATATATTCGTAAATTTAACCTCCCTTATGCTCTGGGTTAAATGCAAATATAAAAGGGCTAGCCCATGGTTAAATTTCCAATAACCATATACCTGCCATGAATTATTTCTTACATGTACTTACACCATCAATGTATATGTAGGATCAACAGAAAATCAGTCAATTTTTCAGTTGACCATACATGTACATCCCGTACATTGATAACATATTTATGGAATCAAATTAATCCCTATGGATCGACTATATTTATAATAATATTCAAATAATACAAAGTTTTTGACTCGTGCAAGGACAGTTGTTTAACTAAGACCTGAAGACCAAACTGCTTCCCCAGGTCGACAGGCTGGGGGAAACAGTTTGGATTGAGGGTCTAACAAAACAGCTGTTGTTCAAGAAACCAGTCTTAATACTACAGTCTTCGTGAAATACATTAAAAATTTTGTGGACATTCGGTCCGGCTGTTTTTTGTGGCATATCGGACCAACCAAACGGTCACTGGAACAAAAGTTTTCACACATTTCATATTATCAGAGATTTCTAGAAAATCATCATGTATTTTCTGACATTGTCTGATATTGGTTTCTTGATATTTATTGCTGCGGTAAAGGAAGTGACAAAACTTTTATTGTTATGAGGTCAAGATTAACACCCCAAGCTTACACAATGTGTTAGATTCATCGATGTGAAATGTCTACATTGTAGATATATCAGATGTGAAAACCTGACAAAAGTATACAATGTTGTTTTTGCACCACAGCGAGTCAATGAAAGGAGAGCTTGGGTGTAAATCTTAATTTCAGTAAACTGAAAGTTTTGCCACTTGCTTGACTGCAGCAATATAACGTCCTGTTTGGAATATTTGCATCCGAGGGGTACCGTTTTTTGGTGTGTATTAAACACATTGGTGTATAAAACGCACCCCCTTTCTTAGAGGAAAAGAATCAGAAAAAATGTAGTTCGTGTGTAAAAAACGCATGTAAATTTTTAACAACAAGTTCTGTCCAAAAATTGTCTAGAGACGCCGAGAGTTACCTTGTGGACTGAATTAAATGGAATACATGATGCTTTATTCACTTATATTTAGAGGAATAACTGTACCTGTATTTATTTAATGGTTTGTTCAAACGTTTTGGGAAATTTGCAAACAAAAAACATTGATTTTGTAAACACAGGAAGTTTATCTCCAAACGTAATTAAAAGTCAAAGGCGGTTACGGATACGTAAATATTACGGTTTGCCTTTGGTAAATTTTTAAGTGATATTTCCTTATTGATCTTCATAATCGGTTTATGCATTAATTAACTTCATTTAAACTATCCCTTTTCATAAATATAATTACATTATGACTTGCAAGTATCGTGTATCCCTGAAAACCGGAAACGGCTTCACCTAATCATAACAAATATGGCGGACACGATCGAGATGAAATTTTGGGTACCGAGAAATCTCTGAATATACATGTTGTATACATAGAAAACAATACACATCTAATCATGTTAACATTAGCAAACTTTGTTATCATCAAACACAGGTTCGTATCTGGATCACAACAAGGATTTTATACTTATTTCCAATGTCATTTCCAGTCTGAAGTTAAGTTAGTGGTGGTCAGAAAAAAATGGTCTTTTGAAGTTTGCATGTATAAAACGCATCCCCTCTCACTAGGACCTTTCTGGGGGAAAATATGTGCGTGTAATACATACCAAAAAACGGTAGTCAATTTTACCACAATTTTATCAATATTTGACGAAAGATTCTTGACAGGAAATGTTAGGGATAACAAAATTAAGTCTCAAATCTACCAGACGATTGTCATTTTTGCAGCCTAAAACATCGTTTCCAGTGGTTTAGCCAAAGAACAATGTCCGACATTCGAACCGACACTTTGAAATTTTTTACCGGTCCTACTGCCAAAATGTTGGTTTTGCCCATCGGACTGACGTATTCCGTGAAGCCTGAATACTAGTGTTTTTTATACCTCTGTGGTATCAATCTGTTGTAAGAAAATCATAGCATCAATAAAAACTACATTGTACTTCTATAGTAATTATAGTACAATGCTGTACATATTTTTCATATGATGCAATCTGTAGTATACGATGAAATGTACATTTTACAGTACTAATGACAGAATGAAATTGATGCAAGTGTTATTATACAAAATATCTCTTTCAATGTGAATAATTAAAACACAAAATGTAGTATTTTTGTGTAATATGATAAAATAAATGTATACATAGAGAGGTATATCAAACTATTTTATTCCCTTATAAATAAAACATTTGAACAGAATCGTAATATGAGGGAGAGAAACTAAATATATCGTATATTTTAAAACCATTGAACATAAGGGCCAAGTAAATGGACCCGGATACATCTTCGATAGTTTCTGACATGGTTGAACCGTAGCAAATTTCTCGCATTTGTACATTTGTTTACGACTAAATCATAAGCTATCTATGTTTAAATGAATGGCTTTATCTAGATGGATGCCCTAAGTACAATGCAACATCATAAATACTATCTTACGTGGCGTGAATATATCTTTTCGTCGCTCATTTTGTCTTTCGTCCTCCACTTAAGGTTGATGGGATATGCTAAAACAGGAACGACCGTGCAAATACATGTAAATATTTTTGGATATAATAAGGTTCTGGTTGCAAGAGGGAAATAAACTTAGCTTTATCAAATAACTGTTGAAATTATAAATAACCAGCAAATTTTATTTTTAAGCAATGTAATCATTAAAAATGAAGAAACTGATACGGGATTTAATGCCGATTTTTTATTTTACTTTCACTTTCGCTTTTGTTTGCGGCACTTCCGGTTTGAAAAATGAGTAGTCTGCTTGTGTTCAACTTGAATTCGTATCTGTTGCTATTATTCCAATTCTCTTTAGTGACCTCTTCCAATAATTTCAAGACTCCCACCTTTTCAACAAAAACTCCATACTTCTGGAACAGAAATATCAACGAAGATGTAGCAGAAGATGAGGAAACTTGGGTTAATTTTGACAAGAAAGAATGTCAAATCGTTCACTTGAACTTGATTTTAAGACATGGTAGTAGGTTTCCCACCTTATCATGGACACGAAAAATGGCATTGCTTGAAAATACTTTAAAACAAAATGCAGAATCTTTGAAAAAGTTTCCATTTCTGAAGTCTTGGGATAACCCATTTTCTGAAAAACAGGCAGGTCATTTGTCAGAAGTTGGGGAAGAGGAACATTTTGTTTTAGGAAAACGTTTTGGAAACAGATTTAATTTACTTTTTGATGGTGATCTTGAAACTGTTTTTTATGGGGTAACTTATAAGCAAAGAACAAAGGATAGTTTTAAATCGTTTTATGAAGGTTTAACAGAGGCTTTAGGCGAAGATTCTAAAAATGTCAAACCATTGGTCAATGATGAACATTTGAGATTTTTTGATAAATGCAACAACTACATTGAGACTGTCGAAAAAAATACATCAGCAGCTCCTGAACATCAGATATTTAAATATGGCCAGCAAATGCAACAAGTTGCAAGTAAAATGGCAGACAGGCTTGGACTTCAAAAATTAAGCACAGGTTATTGTGTTTTTAAACAATAAATGTTGTACAAATGTTTATACATTGTTCAACCTTTAATTCAAAGTTCAACCCAAAAGTGACAGAGGACTATAGTTAATCCATCACAAGTACAATGTAGATTCAATTTCAAATGAATCATTAGCTTCATTTCAGAGTATACGTAGTTCTAGATCTGCTCCAGATTGAACAATGTTGAAGGTTTTTATTTAGAAATTTGTGTGTATTTACTGTAATTAAAAATATAATATAAAATAGTTTTTGTAATAAAGTTTTTCTGTTTAATAATCAAAAGAAGAAAACTGTAATAGTAATACAATATGAATACAAAAATGTAGATCACTTACATGTATCATATTCATTGGCAGATCCAGGGGGGAGTTCTGGGGGTTGGAACCCCCCCTTTTTTTTGGACAATCATGTATTCTTTAATGAAAATCCAGGTGTTTTACAAAGAAATTTCTCTTCAATTTTCGATTGGAACCCCCCCCCCCTTTTAAAATTCCCTGGATCCGCGCCTGATATTTAAATCTAAATTTATATCATGTTCTTTAGGACTTGTATTTTGGTTTTATAATACCTTTTTAGCAATATAAAAAATGATACACATTTACCTGTCAACTCTCTTTTTGCGCCATGCTATGTTGACTCAGAATTTTGTCAAAACATAAAATATTGTTACACATGTATTGGGAAAATTTGACTTAAGTTTGCATGTGTATTTGATATTGCTGTATCAAAAATTTAATTCACAGTACATTTTCTTTCATTTTCAAGCTCCCTTATTTATTTACACAGAAAATTCAAATTAAACCTACTTAATTATCAGAAATATGATACATGTTTGGAATGGATAATTTGTCTGAAATTAAAAAAATGAAATTCAGCTAATATTACTATGAATACTTTAATAAAATTCCAGCAGTTACATGTACACTTATCTACTTTCAATTACTTTGAAACATGTATTTTATTGATTACACCAGTTACAATTACTTATTTTAATGACCCATTCTCTACTTTGATGGACATTATTTATATGCTTGGTCATTTGTGTTTGGCAATAACTAATTACAAAATTATTTGGTCTTGGTCTTAAGAATGTTATGACAGAGAATATTATGACTTTTCACATCCCTCTAATTGCTGCAGATGTAAAGTTATACAAAACTAGAGGCTCAGATACTGAGCCTGTATCACTCACCTGACAAAGATGCTTCTGATGCCTATGCTGATGACCAAAAATGTTTTTTTCCTGTTGGGTGTAATGTTGAGCTATATTCTCTACTGGCATCTATGTTTTTGTCAGATTCAATGGAAATAAGTATTCTTTGTTAAGATCTTTCCATACATTACTCCAATACTTGTTTAAGAACCTTCAGTAGATTATTCCTGTAAAGCTTTGTTGAATTTGCTTCAGCTGTTACAGAGCAGAAGATAAAAATGTGATTTTTCCCATAGGGTCCAATGTTAAACCTAAGTTGTGCACTGGTGGCCATGTTTTTCATTTGATCAGAACCAAATGAGAAATCTTTTTTTAAGGACTTTAAGCACATCATTCCTGTAAAGTTTGGTTGAATTTGCTTCAGTGGTTTCAGAGGAGAAGATGAATATGTGAAAAGTTGACGTCGGACGTCAGACACCAAGTGATGGCAATAGCTCACACTGACCCTTTGGGTCAGGTGATCTAAAAATGACAGACACTTGTTGCTATGAAATTGTAGCCCCTCTCTCTCTCTCTCTCTCTCTCTCTGCTTGTTTCATTCAAAATTGTACCCCTTTCCCTTTCTAAACAGCAGTAGGTTCATAGCCAAGATTTGCAAGCCATGAGCTTACACCTTGTGCTGATATGGAAATTTTCATAAATTAATCTCTCTATATTACTAAAATTAAGATGTTATATGATCACATGCCCAAAAATATTATTTAGTTGAACTTTGAAGGCTTGAACTGCAATAGCTCGAACACCATGGATATCTCAAACCCTTTTTCTAGTCCGTTTGCTCAAGTTTAGTTCAACCTCGATAGCTCAACCACCCCTCTATGGCAACTTGTACTGTTTTCATCAGTCCCTTTGGTGTTCGAGAAATCGAAGTTTGATTGTACAATGTTTACTGAAAATTAATATATGATGTCAGGAATGTAAAGTAATGATGTATATTTGATATTTTTCAGATGAAGCCATGACAATCCACCATTTATGCGGTTTTGAGTTAGCGATGTTCGATGAATCAGACTGGTGTGACATATTAGACAAGGAGGATTTACTGGCCTTTGAATATATGTATGATTTAAAGGTGAGAGGTGCCAAGTCATGTTTTTTCCCCCAACTGCACTGCCAAATTTTCATAGTGTTATGGCCCTTTATGAGTTAAAAATTTTCAAAAGTTATGTTATGAGCATCACTTCTCCTGTGTCTCTGCAAAATTGATCCTACAACAATAAAACTTCACAAAGTTGTTGAGAACATGATGCTTACCTATAGTATAGCTGTTCAAAATTTTTTTTTTTCATTTATCATATTTATTTTCTTTGTATTTTTTTTATTTGTTTGTTTGGTTTTTTTTGTAGGATGATGGGATGATGTGCCAATTTTTACAGAAGGGGGATCAATGAGGAATATTTGTAGGTTTTTTCCCTGTACCAAATCAAAGTGGAGATAATTTTAATTAGCATATCAATAACCTCATTGCCTCTTTTAATATTGGAATTAAAATTATCTCCACTTTGACGATAAATAATTAAATTGGTACACCGAGATAACCAATGAATGTTTCTCATGATGACTTAAACATTTTGAAAATTAAGTTGGTTGGCACTACATGTACTTTTGTTTGTATTTTGTGGCATTTTTAGCTCATCCGATCTAAAGAATAGTGTATAAGAAATGTTGGAAGTCCTTTACAAGAATTGCTCATGTAAAAAAAATGACTGCCAGCCCAGAACATAAGTTTTACCTTTGACCATGTGGGAACATGTCTGCTCTGAACCAAGAAAAGAACGTCAGAAAATTCACAAAATTTACAATTAGGTCATTTACAAAGATTGCACATTTCAGTATAGTCCTACGGGAAAATCATATTTTGATCATGAAACTGCTGTCACTGAAGTACATTCAAACTTTACAGGAAAGATTATGGCATGTCCTTTAGAAAAAGTATTTCTCATTTCTCTGTTCCAACATAAAAGCAGCTCCACATGGGAAAAGGAGACATTTACATCAACTTTGCACAACATCTGTACACTTCTTTGATTGAAATATGAAATACCCAGTAAGCAACAAAAGGTAAAATTATACGGTATCTGAAATTAGCATTCTTTCAAAAAAATTACTCATACAAATCTCACTTTATTACATCTGTATAGAATTTGATCTTATTTTTCAGCAATTTTGGAGAAGAAGTTATGGCTACCCTATAAATTGGGGCATGACCTGTCCATATATGAGTAATTTATTTAAACAACTAGATGATGTTAAAAAGAAATCAGAGGAAGGTGAAGAGTAAGTATAAGTATTCTTAAAATTTCCAAGTGCTATTCCTCAATTTTCGTAAGTTTTCTGAGTTCTGTTTCTGCAACAGAATTCCAAACAAACATGTAACATGTATAAGAAAGGCAGCTAGAGACACCTAAATGAATAAAAATTTGAATCACATGCTACAATACTTTAGAGAACTTCAAGGGAAAAACAAAAATGAAAGACAGTCTTACATACCAAAAAAACAAGTGGAACTCTGGATAGATTGATTAACTTGACACCAACACCAGTCAAAACCAGTAGTATGGTTTAACAGTAAATGTTTGTTTGTTTGTTTGTTTGTTNTTTTTTTTTTTTTTTTTTTTTTTTTTTTTTTTGGGGGGGGGGGTTTGTTACCCATAGTTCCCCCTTAGAAAATAAACATATGAATAAAACCCATACAGATAGGTTTTCTCACCATTCATTGAAGATCTTATGGTGGCTTTGAGTTGTTATTACTCTCCTTTGGGTTGTTGTTTCTTTGACACATTCCCCCTTTCCCTTCTTTTTAGCTCACCTGACCCGAAGGGTCAGTGTGAGCTTTTGACATCACTTGGCGTCCGGCGTCCGTCGTCCTTCCGTCGTTTCGTTCCGTTCATTTCGTTCCGATTCCAATAAAAAACATGGCCACCAGAGCAGAACTTAGGTTAAACATTGGACCCTATGGTTAATTTCAACCAAATTTTACAGGAATGATGTAATAAAGGTTCTTAACAAAATTGCTCATTTAGTTCTGATCCAATAAAAAACATGACCGCCAGCACGGAAGATAGTTTAACATTGGCCCTATATGGGAAATTCACATTTTCATTTTCTCCTCTAAAACCACTGAAGCAAATTCAACCAAACTTTACAGGAATGATGTACTAAAGGTCCTTTACAAAGATTGCTCATTTTGTTCTGATCCGGTAAAAAACGTGGAACTTAGGTTTAACATTGGACCCTATGGGAAAATTCAAATTCTCTTCCTCTCCTCTGAAACGGCTGAAGCAAATTTAACCAAACTTTACAGGAATGATGAACTGAAGGTCCTTAACAAAGATTGCTTAGCTTATTTCTTTCTGATGCAATAAAAAACATGGCTGCCAGCACGGAACATAGTTTAACATTGGAGTCTATGGGAAAATTTTTATTTTTATGCCCCACCCACGAATGTGGAAGGGGCATATAGTGTTACCCTTGTATGTCCGGTTAAGTTTTGCTTTAAAGTCAATTTCTCAGGAACTGTAAGAGGTAGACTAGAACAATGATAATAGGTCAGTAGGTAGATTATTGATAGTACTACGTAGTTCACTAGGTAGTTTGACTCTTTGACCTATATTTCATGCTTGAGTGACTCTGGTTCAGTTTTATGATTAAGTCAATTTCTCAACAACTATACATTATAGGACAATGATATTTCATCAAATTAATTGCCTTGATGAGTAAAACCTAAATCATTGACAATTAGGTAGCTTTGACCTATATTTTATGCTTCAGTGACTTTGGTTAAGTTTTGCGTTAAAGTCCATTTCTCAAGAACTATACATAATAGGACAATGATATTTCATCAAATCAATTGCCTTTATGAGTACTACCCAAATCAGTGACAATAAGGTGGCTTTGACCTACATTTTACGCTTCAGTGACTTTGGTTACCGGTAAGTTTTGTGTTTAAGTCCATTTCTCAACAAATACACATTATACGACAATGATATTTCATCAAGGTAATTGCCTTGATGAGTACTACCCAAATCATTGACAATTAGGTATCTTTGACCTATATTTTACGCTTCAGTGACTTTGGTTAAGTTTTATGTTTAAGTGCATTTCTCAAGAACTATACATAATAGGACAATGATATTTCATCAAAGTAATTGCCTTGATGAGTACTACCCAAATCAGTGACAATAAGGTGGCTTTGACCTACATTTTACACTTCAGTGACTTTGGTTAAGTTTTGCATATAAGTCCATTTCTCGACAATTACACATCATAGAACAATGATATTTCATCAAAGTAATTGCCTTGAAGAGTGCTACCCAAATCATTGACAATAATGTGGCTTTGACCTGCTTCAGTGAATTTGGTTAAGGTTTGCCTTTAAGTCCATTTCTCAACAACTACACATTATAGGACAATGATATTTCATCCAATTAATTGCCTTGATGAGTACTGCCCAAATTAATGACAACTAAGTGGCTTTGACCTACATTTTAATATGAGGTTATCCTTTGCGATA
>MJUU01043644.1:32940-48314 GCA_002080025.1 Modiolus philippinarum | reverse complement strand
ATATTTTTTACTCCTTGTATTGTTTTAAAATTATTCGTATTAGACTTTTCTGAAAAATATACGGGAATCGTTGTCATTTTTTATAACCCGAATATTTATTAGATAAAAAATTATGAGTGTATTTCAGGTAGGAGGGTGCATAACCGTTATGGTAAGCAATAATGTTTGACTTTTATAATAAAAAATCAGTTAAAAAAAAATGCTTGCATATGATTTGACCAATCTAAAAAAAATAAAAACAAAGGTGTATGGTTTTTACGAAATACTTGACATTCAAGGGGAAATCGTATATTTATATTATCCTTTTAACAATATATTTGTTATAGAGAGAGTAACTGGTGATGAGTTATCAGACTTACTAGAAACATATAGGAATCAAAAGTGTAGAACCAGAGATACACGTCAGTGTTATGTATAACCCGTGTTATGCTTAAACCGCAAGCAACGTAAAAAATGTGAGTGAATTAAGAATTTAGCCCGTTTTACCCGTCTCAACTGTAGTGAATAAATAAACTTACATGTTTGCTTATTTTCGTTAGTCCCGTAGATAGTAGTTAACTATGACAAAAAGCCGTAGGTTTTCAAAAAACGTTTTTTGAAAACCTACGGCTTTTCCCCATAGTTAACTACTATAATGCAAATGGACAAGACCACAGAAGCCCTAGAATTTGACACAAATACAAAAGCATCCTTGATATCAGGTCGATTATTCTGCACTAATTTCTATATCACAAGTGATAATTTAGTTTTTTTTATATAATCCCCTATGTCAAATATTCAATTTATTGTAACAAAATAATCAGAATTGCAATTAAACCGGAAACAAATATGTAATTCAAAACTATAACATATCCAACAAATAACATTTCAGTGTATGAGATTATTAAATAATTTTTAAAAGCTTGACATTTTCGCTTTAACAATCCTATATTTCAAATAATAAGCAGCATAATGTACTATTTAAACCCAATATAGAAAGAACAAGAAATTTCTCAATTGGAAATAATCAGTGATATGTTTCATATCATTTCCTCTTTAATATATAATATTAGACCAAATGGAAATACGTTTTGCTCTTGGCATCACCTGACATAACAAGAATTGGTTCAGTAACGGAATATAGTATTTCTTGCACTTGTTGTGTATTGACGCCAGTTTTGCAAATGATTTTGATTCATCGACAAACAAATACCATAGAAATAACTAAATACCGAAGTAACTGTGAATTTAAATTCTGCATATGCGCATTTAGACAACTTATGCCTCTTCAGTGCAGATAAAATCTAAACATTTGGAAGACCATAAACTCAAAGATCATTAAAAACTGATAGAGAATAAATAATCAATATGATCTAAATGTAAAGCCAAAAATCAGCTAAGAACAGGGCTTTGCATGAGGGAGATACTCCTTAGTTTTCAAAAAAATGTACAAAAATTTAGATATTGTAAGGTTCCAAATAGGATCGGCTTTCGGATCAGCACCGAAGTACTGACTACTGGGCTGGAGAGTACTCTCGGGGACTAACAGTCCTCCAGCAATGGCATCGACCCAGTGGTGACAAATAACTAAATACCGAAGTAACTGTGAATTTAAATTCTGAAACAAGCCCCTGTGTAAATTTTGAACATTAAATTGCAAAAAATTGATATGTGAACACAATGAAATTACAAACAGCAAGTCACTACAAATTACTACAACAGTACCCCCGAGGTCAAAAAAGGAGAAATCAGCTGCAAAATCCCCAAAGACAAAACAAATGGGGACATTATAAATCCAAGACAAAAAAAAAACAAATGGAGACAACATAATTCTTAAGAAGAAAACAAAGGGAGACATAGGAATCCTGAAGAACAAAACAAATAGAGACAACAGAATCCTCAAGGACAAAGCAAACGGAGATACCAGAATCCTCAAGGACAAAGCAAACGGAGATACCAGAATCCTAAAGAAAAAACAAATGAAGACTACAGAATCATCGAGGACAAAATAAACCCAAATGACAAACCAAATGGAGACATTAGAATCCTCAAGAACACAACAAATGAAGACAGAATAAAGGGAGACATCAGAATCCTCAAGGACAAAACAAGTGAAAACATTAGAATCATCAAGAACAAAACACATGGCGACATCAGAATCATCAAGGACAAAATAAGTGGAGACATAAAATTCCTCAGAGACAAAACAAATTGAGACACCAGAATCCTCAAGGACAAAACAAATATAGAAATAACAGCCCTTAGGACAAGACAAATGGAGACATAAGAATCCTCAAGGACAAAACAAACGGAAACATCAGAAACTCCAAGGCAAATGCAAATGGAGACACCAGAATCCTAAATGACAAAACAAATTAGACAACAGAATCATTTTGCTATAAACAAATTTAGACACAATAATCCCCAAATGCAAAACAAATGGAGACATCAGAAGTCTCAAAGACAAAGCAAATGGTAACACCACAATCCCAAAAGACAAGACAACTCAATCCTCAAAGGACGAAACAAATGGAGACACCAGAATCCTCAAGGATAAAACAAATGGATCGAGACATCAGAATCCTCAAGGACAAAACAAATGGATACAACAGAATCCTCAAGGACAAAACAAATAGATACACCAGAATCCTCAAGGACAAAACAAATGGATACACCAGAATCCTCAAGGACAAAACAAATGGATACACCAGAATCCTCAAGGACAAAACAAATGGAGACATAATAATTCTCAAGGACTAAACAAATGGAGACCACATAATCCTCAAGGACAAAACAAATGGAAACACCTTAAGGTTAATGATGACAACATACCCACAAATAAATTACCATTTAAATTTCTTTGTTTTTGGATATATTGTAGTATTAAAGTAGTTGGTTGTTACATGAAATTTTCAAACCCCTTTACCGGGCATTTTCTCAAGATATATAGGTCAAGAATTACCTGCCTCTTGGTGTTCTTGAGTATTATCAACCACGATATGTTAGGGCAGACTGTAATGTGCATGTTGTAAGTAGGGGAAAATAACCATCAATGGTATAAGTTGTGATTATTGAATGTATGATAACATAGAATAGACTTCGATCTTGCAACCTCGTAACTTCAGAATTACAACAAACAATACTCCCTTAACTTGCAAATTTTATGCCTATTTGGCCTTTGCCGGACCATATGTCATGCCAGGAAAAAAATGTGTCATTTAAAATTTGATTATTTGAAATCACAACTATAATATATTAAAAATCAGTATAGCAAACCAGGCGTTTTAGAGACCTACAAGCATTCAAAGTTGACAACATTAGCTCCTCCCCTCAATAACTTTTGCCGTCACAAGTATAAAAACCGGAAGTGTTGTCACCGGCTGTGCTTGTAGCACCAGAACCAAACTACCACAGTCATATGACTGTATATTGTCTTCACTTGACTATAATAGGAAATTATAGGTTGCACATGGCAAACCGGAAGAAGAGACTTTCTTGAAAATTGCAAAAAGGGTTGTAATTTACAGATTCTAATTTTGTGATATATTTTATGATATTTCGACACGTGACCCCGCAGGAGTCCTACAGAGATATAAAGGAGTGCACACGCGGGACTGGAAGTAGTGTGTATTTCCTATTGGTCATTTTGACAGGCAATATATTAGTATATTTTGGATGACGTTGACTATATGAAGGACTTGATATTTCTCATATTTGCTTGTTCCGAACTTCTCCGGAGTGATCTTCATAAAACGCAATTAAGCAGTGGCTTGTTCTTCAAGTATTTTTATCACGTCTACGTTAATTGTTTTGAAGGGGGGATAGCTTTTGTTGTTCAGGGGTGATTTCCCTCTCGGATGATTTTCGTGTTTTATTATATCATTATTTCCCCTTTTTCATTTGGTCGCATTATTTACTTTTTCACCACTATCTCTCTATTTTATATATTTTTACAGTTATTTTCCCCCTTTAAGCCTTTTTACTGTGTTATTTTATTATTATCTTCCTTTTTCCCACCGTTTTTCAAGAAAATCTACCTTTTTCATCCCATTCGTAACGATTTGATTTTTTTTCCCGCCATTTTCTGTTTCCATGACAACGGTTGTCATTTTGATATTCTTAACACCAAAACTCCTTTCTGCACATGCTAAGTAACCTTCCTGTCAAATTTCATTCCATTCTGAGCATTTCAAATTTTTTCCCGACATTTTTCTGGTTTGATCACGTGACAGCTGGGACCCCCATTACCCTTAATCCCAAAGGACAATACAGATCGAGACATCAGAAAAATGAAGACATCTAAATTTATGATAAAAGGGACGATTTTTCTTTTCCCATAGTTAATTATCCATTTCTGGATGGCGATGTTCCATTAGCGCCATCATATGGTGTTTACATATCTCAACTTGTTCGATTTGCTCGAGTATGTAATAAAGTTTGCGATTTTAATGAACGGAATCTTTTCATAACTGAAAAACTAGTACATCAAGGTTTTCGTTATCATAAACTAGTTTAAAACCTCAATTTTACCATCGATATAAAGACTTAGTTCATAAATACAATGCAGCCTGTAAACATCTAATCAAGGCTGGCATTTCACATCCCTTACTTTACGGTAATGTTTTACATAAGAGTAAAAGTACTTAAACACGCCTAACAAACTTATAAAACCTTTAAATCGTCTAATTCATAAGGGTTATAATTACGGTATTGTCGTCAAGTCATTACGTATGGCCTTCTTTGGTATCAACATTGATTTTTTGATAGGGTCTTTGCATTTTAACTAAACACATTCTAAATTTCTAAAATCAGTATTGCATGGACACGGATTATATATTCCGGTATATACATGAAAGGGATCTTGATAGAAGCTGTATACTGAGGGAACATAACTTAATTTGTCAGTTGGTAATGCGCAGCTCTGGAGCTGGCATGTCAGTAAACTGCTAGTAGTCTCTTGTGATTTCATTTTTATGTCCGTATATTTAGTTCTTTCAGTTTCATTTTTATACGACCGCAAAAGTTTTGCAGTCGTATTATGTTATGGCGAAGTCGTCGGCGTCGGCGTCGGCGTCTGTGGCCAGCATAACTTTGTTTCTAGTGGACGGATCATCTTCAAATTTCAGTATGTGGTTTCTTGGCATAATGGCTATCCCGGGTTTTAATTTCGGGTTTATGGCCCACCCGTTTCAGAAAAAGGGGCCAAAAAGGGGTAAAATTGGGTATTTGTGTGTCTGTGGCCAGCATAACTTTGGTTCCAGTGAACAGATCATTTTTAAATTTTAGTATGATGTTTCTTGGCACATGCTTTAGCCCGGGCTATAATTTTATGTTCCTGGCCCCGCCCGTTTTAGAAAAAGGGGCCAAAAGGGGTTAAATTGGTTGTTTTCACATATTTGACTGTAGAATCTTTATTATTTATCGGATTTTGATGGGGTTTCTTTCAGTAAACTCCTTAGAAAATTTCCAATCTGGAGTATGCCAACGGATTTCACGTGGCATGTACCGTTCACGAG
Source organism: Modiolus philippinarum (assembly GCA_002080025.1). Classification (NCBI taxonomy): domain Eukaryota; kingdom Metazoa; phylum Mollusca; class Bivalvia; order Mytilida; family Modiolidae; genus Modiolus; species Modiolus philippinarum. The sequence goes on along the minus strand of MJUU01043644.1, from coordinate 42,819 downwards.
ATAAATGGGGCCCAAAAGGGGCGAATTTCAAAAATTTCATTTTTTTATTTTTAGTCCGATTTTGATGCAATTTTTTCTAAAGGATTCCTAATGAAAAATTATCGTAGCGCTCTACTATTAGATTTTTGGTAACTTGTTTCCTTACCCAGCTATGAGGGGCCGAAGGGGGCCAAAATCGTAAATTTACAGATAACCAAAAAATTTTATTTTTCATCGGATTTCGATGGGATTTTTTTCTTTGGATTCCTCTTGATGTAAGCTTTCAGATCTATGTCAACCGATTTGGCGTAGCTCTTACCGTTTCCGAGCTATGAGGGGCTGAAGGGGCCAAAATTGTAAATTTACAGATATTCTAAAATTTTTATTTTTTGTCGGATGTCGATGGGATTTTTTTCTTTGGATTCCTCTTGAAGTAAGCTTTCAGCAGTATGTCAACAGATTGGCGTATCTGTTACCGTTTCGGAGCTATGAGGGGCTGAAAGGGGCCACAATTGTAAAGTTACAGAAAACCTAAATTTTTTATTTTTCATCGAATTTCGATGGGATTTTATTCTTTGATTCCTCTTTATGTAAGCTTTCAGTTATATGTCAGCGGATTTGGNGATTTGGCGTAGCTCTTACCGTTTCCGAGCTATGAGGGGCTGAAGGGGGCCAAAATCGTAAATTTACAGATAACCTAAAAAATTTATTTTTCGTCGGATTTCGATGGGATTTTTTTCTTTGGATTCTACTTGATGTAAGCTTTCAGTAGTATTTCAACGGATTTGACGTAGCTCTTGCCGTTCCCGAGCTATGAGGGGCCGAAGGGGGCCAAAATCGTAAATTTACAGATTACCTTAAATTTTTATTTTTCATCGCATTTCGATGGGATTTTTTTCTTTTGATTCCTCTCGATATAAGCTTTCAGTATCATGTCAATGGATTGAGCGTAGCTCTTACCGTTTCTGAGCTATAGAGGGTCAAACAGGAATCATAAGGAGTCATAAGAGCTAATTTGTATTTTCCCTAGTTTGTGTCCAGCTAATTACTTGGTCAATCTCCTTATTGCGTCCATCTAATTATTGTGTCAAGCTCTTTCCTATGTCCATACTCACTTTAAATTACACTTTTTCAAATTTCAGTGGACGACATGCTGCGGGCGTATCATGCTGCGCTCGGCGTAGCCCTTTATTCACAGTAGACTCAGTCCTGTTGTCAAATGAATTTTACTGTTGTTACGATTTTTTTTTTTTTTTTTTGTGTGTGTTTAATTTATTTATTTATCACATTGGCTATACTAGTTTAACCCAGCCGCGGCTGTCCTAAGTCAGGAAAATTGAGCTTTTGTGTCTTGTCTGTTTTCTAGTTAGTTCACTTTATGTCTATGGGGGTCTAGCATGTTTATTTTGCTGAACTTGATTACGTTTTATTTAGGGGCCAACTCCGACCTCCCGTTGGGTTTGGGGTTTCCTCACCGTTCATTGAAGATCTTAGGTGGCTTTGAGTTGTTATTACTTCCCTTTGGGTCGTTGTCTCTTTGACACATTCCCCGTTTCCCTTCTTTTTCCTATCATAATTCTAAAAGGACTAAACAAATGAAGACATAAGATCAGATTTATTGAAGAGAGTACGAATGGAGACCAGAGAATCCTAATTTACAAAATAAATGTTGAAATCAAAATCCTCAAGGATAAAGCAAATATTTTTGAGTTTATGGTCTTCCAAACGTTTCGATTTTATATGCACTGAAGAAACATAAGTTTTTGAAATGCGCATATGCAGAAACTAAATTCACAGTTACTTCGGTGTTTGGTTATATGGAGACATTATAATTCTCAAAGGACAAAACGAATGAAGACCACAGAATCCTCGAAGGAGACATCAGAATGCTCAAAGCTAAAACAAATGTAACTCTAAAAGGACAAAAAAATGGAGACTAATACAATCTAACACCATTGAAAGTGCAAGATCGAGAAATCTCAGACACCCAAGGGTAAGATTTCAATATTTCACTGACAAATCCCGAAGGGAAAAATAAATAGAGACACCAGAATCCTCAGGAACGAAACAAATGGAGATAACAGAATCCTCAAGGACCAAAAATGGAGATGCCAAGATCTCCAAAGACAACATAAATGGAGACATCAACATCCTAAAAGACAAAACAATTTGAGACGGAACAAAACGAACAGAATCCACAAATGGAGACCTCAGACCCCTCAAACACAAACATTTGAGACATCAGAATTCTTTAGTACAAAAAGAATGCTGACACCCAAATCCTCAATGGAGACATCATTTTTTCTCAAAGGACAAACCAAATGGAGGCAACAGAATCCCCAAGAACAAAACAGGTTGAGACGTCACAATTCTCGAGAACGAATCAAATCATGAATATACTGTGAGGTATGAGCACAGCTCATTGTTGAAGGCCTCATGTGACTCCAAGATGAAGAAAAATAAAAAAAGCCTTGTTCCGTTGCTTGTTCTATGTACTTGTAGAGACCTTGTCTCATGTGTATCTACTCTATATCCCTTTATTGATTGATTAATAGAATCCTTCAGATAAAATCAAATGAATTCTTAAGGAGACCTTATATGAAACCAAGAGAATCCTCATTGATAAGCAAATGGAAACAACAGAATCCTCAAGAACAAAACAAATATAGGAAACAGAATCCTCAAGGACAATTCGACTAGAGACATCATAATCTTCTTTGTCAAACAAATAGAAACAACAGATTTCAGAAGGATAAAAAAAATGGGAAAAGTGGAATCATCAAGTACAGAACAATACAATTAGAGACATGTATCAGAATTCCTAATTAGAACATAAATGGAAGCAAAAGAATTCTCAACAAATGGGAACAGCAGTGGTGGTTTTCAAATTCTCAAGGACAAAACAACTGAGACATCAGAACGAATGGAAATATTAGATTTTTAGTGGACAAAAAAAATAGAGACAACAAAATCCTTAATCACAAAGCTTTGAATACAATAGAAAATATCAAGGACAAAACAAATAGAAATATCAGAATCTTTCAGGATAATACAGCATTCATCAACGACAAACCCACTGTCGTATACGTATGCAGGATTGGACAAAACAAGATGGTGGACAATATTTGTCGAAAACGGGTAGGCATGAAGAAATGTTCATTTTCTTTGTGAATATAATGTTCTTTGAATAAAATAAAATACTCTTGCGATCACGAAGGCCTTGTTCAGTTTATTATCTGTTTATGACATCGCTAGTATGTACGTATGAATATGGTGGCAATTTTGACTTTCAACAATTATACAGAACCTAAATTAACTTCGGTATTGTATTATTCATTGCCACTTGACATGAAACTGCTGGTGGAAATTAAGTCCCCGATGATATGCCAGTACTTTGGTGCTGGGCTAAAAGCCAATTTTATTTTGAAATTTGCACTATCTTAATTTGACATTTTTTTTAACTAGGGAGTATCTCCCACGTGGATAGCTCTATCCTTAGCTGAATTTTGGCCTTTCTATTTAGATCCTATTGGTTATTTGTTCTCTAACAACCACGTATTTCGGACTCTAAAATGTTTTTAATTTGATCTGCACTGAAGAGACATAACTTGTTGAAAAACGCACCTGCAGGAACTAAATTAACAGTAAGTTTGGTATTAGGAATTAAAAGCTCTATTTTTGAAAAGCGACAGATGGTGTTTTCCTCATTGTTAACTTCAAAACATCCGTGCATCGGCCGTGTTTGTGTATATAGCAACCCACGTTTTCTCATGGGATTGCAATAACGTTAAACTTTTAAATCTTACTGCTATTGTGAAGTCAATATCGCGATATTTGTGTGAACGGATTGCAAGATAAAATAAAATTTTTCAGCTTTCGTAATTAATTTAAAGTCAATAATTTTCAGCAATTTCCTGTGAATTGTGCATTACGTATACCGCAAAAGCGATTAATTTGATTATGTTCCATTTACACCGTCGTATCATGACAATGATGCAATTATGTAATACATGCAGAAATTGACGGATAGATACGAAAGAACAAAAGCAAAGATTAACAAAATGACAAAGCAGAAATTCAAAGAATTCATAACATTCGAAGTCATTTTATTTTGCTTTATTATGAAAGAGTTGCGTTGTGTGATAACAGGATCGGAGGATGTTGAGCAAAGAATGTAATTTGAATTTCATTGTATTTTGTCAAATGGTGGCTTCAGAAACTCGCCTTTGTCGACGTAAATGGTTACAGTAATAGATGTTGCTCCATTCAAAAGCGCTCAGATCATATCACCTTGAATTTCTCAGTCTAGTTTGAATGGGTCTTTATTTCCCTGTGGAATCGAAGAGTCTGTTAAACAAAACGACAAAAGAAGTTAACTGAGTACAAGAGAAGAAACACCACTAGGAAGACGCGTATCGAGTCCAGTAATTTTAACTCAACTCGATAGTAATTTTTCCTATAAATCAATTGCATTGTGGGATATAAGACGATTGTTCGAACTGACATGGACTAAATGACCTTGTTAATGATAAGATATTTTATTAAGGCACACGATTTTAGTAAAAAAAATTATCTAAGGCACGTGGGGACTTGTTTTCGACTTTTGAAACAGAATGTTTTGTTCGAGAATATTAAATGTCCTTCATGAAATGAAAAATATAAAATAACGCATTATTATTCATTTATGTTACCTTCCACATGTGTAACAAGATTCATAAGACCGCCGGTAAACATTTGGTGTACAAAAAGCTGGTGCAACCAATAAAATGAAAATATGCGAGTGATTTTTTGTGCAAATGCGAAGTATTTTTCATCTAGAAGCGAAGGATTTTAAATGTTTTAATGATGCATGTGAATTATTTTCCTTCTAAATGCGACGGATTTTCACTGTTCTGTCACGATGTCCATTAAAACCTCAGACGAACTAAGTCGTGCAACTCTAAATATGGATCTTTGAGTTACCCAATATGATTCTCTTTTGATATTAAAAGGGCCCGTATGGAGGGTTTTGCTCGATTATAGCTTCCAAACATTCTGGAGTGTGCCAGAACGTCTGTACTTGACATTTTCTGGCTGTGCCAACTGTTCAGATGGTCTGTTTAGAACAGCGCATAGATTCAATACGGAGACCCAGAATTCCGACGAGTAAGAAAGAAAACGTTCTTGAGGAACTGCTTTATTGTAATTTAGTAGTATAGAGGCAAAGACAAACTAATATTTGACAGGGAGCTAGACAGAAGCAATTTCATAGAAACACGAAGTGTTAAAGCAGGAAGGAATACGAAGTGTTTATATTATTCTATCTATTTATTTACAGTGCCAATGCAAAACAGAGTTATCTGACATATTTTAGGTTTACCCCTCTAACGATTTCTCAAAGATGTAAATTAAAATCTTCGTTTGTTCATGAAGCTTTGACAATTTTATCTAGCCATTTTCTAGGACAGCAGAATAAATTCAGAACGGCTTTTATGTGCAAAGTAATTGGAACCGAACCGTCAGTCTGAACGAATTATCCAAGTACAATGGTAACATGGTAAAAACAAAGAATCAAAGATATAACATGAGTACAGCACAGAAAAGAAAAATGAAGACACATACACATAATAAAATGAACAACACTGACCAAAGAAATCCGTGGGTGAGATCAGGTGCACCGGTAGAGTAAGCATCACCTGTTTCTAATTGGACATCCACCGTAATAAACATGTCCAATCCGTTGGTTAAGTCAAATCCGGTAGAGGAAACAACAATCTGAAGCTTTAAAGAGAACGATCTGTTATTATCTGGGAAAAAGATACTCAATAGCGGTCCACAAGATCGTGATGTCGACCGTAAAACTACTGCAGTGATGACTACAGATTATAGGTACATTTTTTGTAACATATCTCTGTTTTAGTAGCCTATTTGTTAGCAACCGGGCTCTGTCAAGGAAGTCATTGTATCGACCACAGACTCTTGAGTAGCGAATGAGTTGGGAGATGTAAACTCCATATGACGCTGCAAAGAAAAAGGGAAGTCGGCTTTCGGAAAAGTGAGGCCATCGCGTTTGTCATACAACATAGTAGCTTAGTTTGTAGTCTATCTCTATTATCAATTTCCAGATGAAGGTCAAGGAATGAGGCCGATGTGGAAATGTCTGTAGTATCCTTCATTTCGAGCTCTTCTGGCTAGATAAGATGAGGCAAATCACAAAAGCAAGGGTTGTTTATTTACAAAATATCATTTATATAACGGAACCTAGAATTGAATGATTGGGCTAGTTGTTATCCTTGTTTTGAAGAAACCTTTCGATGAATTCGGCCTCATAAAAGTGGAAAAATATACTAGCTTGAAGAGGAACACAGTTTGTGCCAATTGGAATTCCGATAGTCTATTGAAAAAAGTCTTTCAAACTGGAAAAATATATTGAAGATCAGAACCTCTAACATTTTAAAAACTACTTCTTCTGTTATTTTTTCTCTCCGATTCGGAGTAAGCTTGTTCTCTACCTATAACAATGTAACCATCGTTCACCGTTCTTATGGGAGAAACATCTATGAATTAAATCTTTCAGCCGAAATTTTAGTTGTTCATTAGGAATGGTAGTATAAAGTGGGGAGATGTCAAAATTTTTAATGCTGTTACAGTGTTATAATGATCTACATTTTAAGATGTCAAGTAATCTTTACAGTTCTTTAATATCCACACTTCATTTACACTGCTTCTTGGAAAGCAAGTATCACAATATTTTTGAAGGCCCCCTTTTACAACCGGTCAATAATTTTAATGCTGTTACATTGTGATAATGTATCGTTGTTTGTATTGGCATTTATGTAATTTCGGAGCCCAGTTCAAAGAGGGAGATCGTTGCTCCTTCATCGTTGTTTCTCATCAAGGTCTTGAGGACACATCACCTTTGATGTTAGAAAATGAGTGTAACGGTTTCGTTCCTAGATTTTTGTACGTTCATTTTCTGTATTTGTTGCATAACATGTTTTGTCCAAAATTGATATGACCAAAAATTTTCTACAATAATTCATAAACAAAAAACGAACAATTTGGAAGATGTTTTGGGGTTCGATTTCCTTTGGAGATATCAAATTAACGACTTCGTTAGGGAAAGTATGTGTCCGTTTACTGATTTTTATTTCAGAAACCTACTTTCGAACCAATTAATCAGACAAAATATTATTCGCTGATATAAGAAAAATACTGTACTTCATTAGTATATATTATTCTTTGATTCGCATCGTAAGAATAAAAATACTTCGCTTATGGTTGTACTCTTGTACTCAGTCTAAAGACTGTTTTAAGCCATTGTTTTTGGGTTTAAATGTACCATATATGGCTAGACCAACTATTTAGACAATATGTTGTACAGCTATGCTTACTTGCATTATTCTTCTGGCACATTTTGACCTTTGTTATATAGTGTTAAAGATTATATATAGTTTGCCTTCATAAAGACTGATTTCGCACACAAGCCAGTTTTAATCGATACATATAGTTAAAATGTACCATTTTTGTTCATCAAAATAAAATAGTTATGCATACAAATGTGGATTTATAAATTCTGATAAATACAAGAACAATTATTTGCGAGAAGAGCAAAAAACGCGTCTTCCTGGCTGTAAGAAAGCTTCCTCATAAGAATTGTCACTTTAGCCGTGAATTTTGTTTTTATGTCGGGCCATTTTCAAAATATCCTCAAATGTGATCGAAAATCGTGTAAGGTTGTCTTTGATATGTGTACTAGCTAAGAATAAAAATTAAGCCACACGTGTATGCTCTTGAGATAACAACAGTCGAACATGGATATAAATACCCTTCTGTATCCATTTTAATAACAATAAATGTCATTTTAAGGTGCTTGGAAGAATGTTATTGTTTAAGCCAAAGCCATTTTTGAATGTGTTTTAACATTTCCACATCAAAATGACATTTAATTTAGGTGAGTTCTGGGGGTGTTTAATAACAAATGTTAACAAAAACCCTAAAAAATTATCAGAAATTGTCAAAATTACAATCAAGTGGCAAGTTTGACCTACTTGATGTATGCCTGTTAACGCTTGCAAAGAGCCAAAAATCGTCCTCCATCTAACTCTGTTTTGGGTGCTGCGAATAAGTTAATGCCAGTTGTAGCTGCAAGTTGTATGTTGATTTCTCCATCTCCTCTGATGTTGACTTTCTCCAAGAGTTTCTGAGCCTACCTCTTCCTCATTTTCCTTGGGGTCCCATAGAAAAGACTGTCAATTGTTTCTTGATCTTTCCTCAAAGTGTGTTCGATCCAGGTCAATTTCCACTTCCTGTTCTGCAAGGAAGGCAGTAGTTGTTTTATTTCTTGTCAAAGGGTCATTGTTATTGATACAGTTCGGTTGGACAATTCCTAGTATCATTCTCAAACATCTGTTTTTGAAGGATTGTATCTTCTAAGCGGCAAGTATAGTGACTGAATATTTAAACTAAAAGTATGAAAATGCTTTGAATTGATTTTGTTATGATAGTATAAATATAAGCAGATGACCTGATAAAACTGTTTTGAAGAAAATTTAATGCATTTGAGAAATTGGTACGTTGTATAGTATAATTTTAACGGGGAAGTGGCCATACCTTTTTTCCCAATGAGCGAAGGACAAAAACCGTGGGGATATTATTAATGTTCATTGAGTTTATATTTGTAATTTGGAATCGAAATCCTGAAATTACAAAAAAAAAGGATAACAGTAAACACCTACAATGGCCGAAAACTAGAGTCACATGCCAAAATTCACAAGCGAGCTACACCAGAAAAATCAATTATCAAGATAAACAACGGTAGGAACTCGGGATAGCTATGACGCTGTGTTAGTCATAATTTAAAAGACTAAAGTAAGTAAGAACTGAACCGTCAGTACAAAAAAGGAATATTCTAAAGGCAGTGACAACATCAGAATCACAAATAAACAAAGATATCAAATAAGTCCGGCACAAAAAAGACAAAATAGGGACACACATACAGACGAACAACACGGATCCAATAAACAAAAAAGGTGAGATCAGGTGCATCAGTAGAGTAAGCATCTCCTGTTTCTAATAGGACAAAGGCCGAGTTGAACATATAAGTTTTAACTGACGAAGTCTTTAACGAATGCAAATACTTTATTTCTCGAAATAAATTGTACAGAGAACATAAAACACATATACAAATAAATACAGTGCATGCAGACATGTGTGAACAAATTAACAGATTAAATAGTTTTCCTACCAACTTTAAGAGTAGTTTATTTGTTCTGTATCAGTTGCTCTTACATTTGAATTTTTTTCTTCCAAATGTTTGAGTTCTTTCTACAGAAATAGTAATGGTGCATTACATGATACCCCGCCAATTTTCACAAAATTTCAAAGTTTCAAGGGACATAACTCCATAACCCGTTAGACCTATGAACCCAGAATAAAACTTGGCCTGTGTTTTGTCGGAAACAAGTTAAATGCAAAGTTTGAAGAACGTCAACCCTAAATATGAAAAAGAAAGGAAATGGGGTAGATGCTAAGGAGACAAAATCCCATATCCAGGTTAAAACGACCCAAAACAAAGCATCTAGGGGTCACCGTACGGTCTTCAACACAGTGAGGAACCTCACACCATATAGCAAGCCCTAAATGGCCCCCAAAAGGTTAAAGAAAGAATAAATCAATGAAAACAAAATTCACAAAATTTCAAAGTTTCTTGGGGCATGACTCAAGAAACCCTTGGACCTTAACCCAAACACGAACTTGGAATGAGTTTTGTGGTAAACAACTTACATGCCAAGTTTGAAGACCCTTATTTATTTTGTTCCCAAGTTATCAGTCGGAGACCTTCGGGGGACGGACGGACGTACAAACGACTGTATAAATTTGAGTTTAGACACGGCCGGACAAACGACATAATACCTCGCC
>MJUU01043644.1:12359-32149 GCA_002080025.1 Modiolus philippinarum | reverse complement strand
CCACCCCAAAAAGAGCTTGCTACAAGGGTTCTTTAACGTGCAGGAAGCGTGGCATTTCTTCCAACACGTGGACCTGAGTTTACATCCCATCCGAAAGATGGGTTGTGTAATTATTAATCCCGCACAACCACGGAATGGGTCCTATTTCTATATCCCGGGACCCTCGGGGTCAGCCTCCGTTTAGGAGGGGTCACACCCCGCAAGCCGGAGATACTGGGTCCTATTTCTATATCCCGGGGTTCCCTCGGGGTTCTCTGTTAGGATGGCTCATACTCCAAGCTCAGAGGATGCTGCGGGCCTATTCTTCAGCCGGGACCGCGCACGGCGGTGAACAAAAAGAAAAAAATGGAGAATGGGTCTTGATACTGAATGGGGCATGGCATTTCTTCACGCTGTTTGGGTACAATGGTTCGTAGTTAGGCTTTCCGTGTTGTGCCTTGACCCTCTTAAGACACCTGGCAATTCCCTATCTACTATCTTGGGACATGCCTGGCAGCTCTTTAGCCAGAGTCGCCGAGAACCAATTCAGGTGCCGTGTGAATTTCACTTAATAGAAAAGATACCTTGCATCCTATTGATAATGTGGAAGTGTAAAAGCAAGATTGTGGTGTTTTAAGTTCTGTATTTACCCTGCCCGAACACAAATGTTACAAGTCATGATGCCGTCAATCAATCCGTTCAGTCTAGAGCTATCATTGTTTTCGACTTCCCCCTTCTGACATCTGATATTGATGAAATTATATTATATTCTTTTGTATATTATTTGTTCACTTTTAATTACATAAAAATGGGTGACATCAGATATATATGGTTATATATTATTTATCTTTCAAGAACTTATTTGGAGAAAATCGAACAACACAAGCCTTACATGACAGAATAAACTCAGTTGAATAAACAATACATGATTGCATACAAAATAAATACGTTTTCTGGGGGAAACTTTAATTTGACTTCGATAAATTATTTGAATATTATGAATCACACAACAGAGCTTTTGATGTTATCATTAATGTTAAGTATGGCATGGGAATAAAGAAAAATACATGTAAAGGAATTAACGGAATAAATCAATGAACACAAAGAATAGTGCTACATAATTCTTGCCGTTTGACTCGTAAAAGATTTTAATTTCACTAGCTGGACTACTCAAATCAGAATTCCGTAGGTGATCGGCTACAAGGCTAAATTCCCCGCCCTTCACGATTTCACCCTACTTTTCCAGTGGCAGTCAGAATTCCCGTCCCATGGCCCTTTCCATACCCCAAAGTGATTTTTTATTAACAAACTTGTTCTCGTCTCGATATAGATGAAATATTGCTGAGTAGACGTTAAACAATATTCAATCAATCAATCAATCAAATCAGAATTAAGATATAGCATCAGCGGGCACTCAATACCGGAAATATGCCCATTTATCTTTTGACTCTGTCTTTCTCATTGAATGACGCCAACTTTATCATTTTTTTGTTCCTTTGTGCTGTAATTTATAGACATTCGGTAGCAAGAATGCTGCCATTTCTTTTGGACATGTTTCTGAGATTTTCGGCTGTTCTATTAAATTGAGTATTTGTTGCGAAAATATTGTATATTGTATATGTGTTCACACTATTTTTTTTTTTCTACTGCAGCAGCCATAAAAATAAAATGCTGAACGTGGATGATACAGAATCATCAGTAAGCAGTGATATTCCAAAACCAGAGGTAATTTGTTTATTGCAAGGCCATGGTAGGGAAGTACAGTACAAATAATTACATATGCAACACCAAATTCCATGTGATATTTTATCTATACACTTACATGCAATTTGTTATCTTATATCCTTGAATTGACAAGCAATAAGCAAATGATTACATGTACTTTTTTTCAGTAGCAGTAATAAATCTAACTTTCACAGTCTTACATGTGACTGTAAGTCATTATCATATAACTTCACCAAAGACATAAAAGAAATAATAAAATGAAGTGCTTTGATAAAGATATCTCAGCTTATCTTATTACATGTAGAGTTGTCAGGAAATCTGATTGATTACATGTAATAACCCTTTTTTATTTAAAGGGAACATTAAAGAAGATTGCTATTAGAGAGAGAATGTTGACATTTTATGGATTTTAATTTTACTTTCATAGAAAAAACAATAGCATGAAAATGGTAAAATATCCAAAATCTATTGACATACTACTGAAAGCTTATGCCAGGAGGAATGCAAACAAATAAATCCCATAAAACTCTGATTAAAAATAAGAAATTTACATAAATAGCAAATTTGCAATTTTGCCCCATTTGGCCCTTTAAATCTTTTTTTGGGGACAAGTTATCAAAACACTGACTAATATTAGCTTTGTTAATTTTTCTTAAGGAGTCAATTAAAATAAATGCATCGAAATTGGACAAGAAATAAAAAATCAAATTTGTTGAGAAATTTGCCCCCTTTGGGCCCTTTTATCTTTTAAACGGTAAATATACTTTTTGGTCACATCCGTTGACATACTACTGATGCATAATTTTATAACCAAACCCCATCAAAATATGAAAACTAAACATTCTACAGCTACATATGCAAAAATACCCCAAGTTGCTGCTTTTTGGCCCCGTTGTGCCTATGAACTTCCTGTTAAAATTTTGTAAGAATCCCTGAGTTAAAGCTAAAGTTATGGGGTCAACAAATGCGAAAATACCCCTAATTACCCCTTTTGGCCCTTAATTCTGAAACAGAAGGGGTATAAATTTCTTTTTTTACCAAACAGTTTCCCCTTGTGCCTAGGAACCCTGTGTTAAACTTTTGTTAGGATCCCATTTTCTAGAAAGAAATTATGGGGTTAAATGCAAAAATACCCCAAATTGCCCCTATTTGACCCTTTAGACCTCAATGTCGACGCCAATGCAGGGGTCATACTATAATACGATCAAAACATTTCTTCGGCTGTATCAAAACTGAAAAACAAAATTTGCAGGATCATTGTAAAAATTAATGTCATTTAATTAAAGAATTGTTCCATATCATTTATGAAGTCAGGTGTCCAGATTCCCACCCCAAATTTTCTATCTGGATAGCCAAGTCCCACTCTTTTGCATAAGAAAACTTGTTTTTATACTTAGAACCCTGCATCAAAGGCTAGGAAGTCTTGATGTGGGAGCCTTACAGTAACCATTTTGATGTTTGACCTTGTAAAGCCACTTTTTTTTATTTCTTGGTTTACAGATCCCACCGTCTAAATTTTGTCAGATTTGGAAAAATTGAATGATTTTCATTTTTATTTTAAGGAGTCAAGGTTCTGATTAATGCATAATGAGGATTTCGTGGGCAACATCTATATCCTGTTGAGTAATAGTCAGTTAAATAGGTGTATAATGCTACAGACTGACTTAAAAATAAGAATAAGAATTATATTAAACTACTTGAGAAGCCATGAAGGGCATCATATAAAGTGACATAAAATGTTGATTACATATATTTACAATAGAGGTGACCACAAACAAAGATACACCACTACTGGTCAACTATGTGAAGGACAAGACCAGAGCCTATTTGAAGGACAGACCAGAGCCTGACATATTATATGTGCGTGTCCTATCAATAACATGTAACTTATAATAGCTATAGGTCATAAAAACAAAATAAAGGCTGAAATCTGTCCTCAATTCACAGACCAAGTTTATAACATGGAAAATTATGATTTGCATTTGTATATATTGTGTGCATATTAATGTTGTTTGAAGACAATCAGTATTTTGTACCTAGCTACAAGTGTGGTGACAAATGTCGAAAATTAAGATTTCACTTCCAAATGTGGAAATTAAGTTCGGGTTACTTAATTAGAACATCATATGTAAATATTCTAGATCATAGTTTATTCAATTATCTTTCAAATGACATCTCATTCATTACTTTATCGATAAAATATTAGCAAAGTTATGGCGTTGTGGCCAATATTTTAGAGTTTTGCCTGTGATGCTACCTTAAACAGTTGCATTGAAAGGGGATAAATATGGATTATGTAGATTGTAGCCCCCAGTTTCAGGGAGATCAGGTTTGTACCACCTGACAAGGCATAACTCAGCATCACTGTAATCTATTACAATTGTCTTGGAATGATTTATTAATCTTATTAACTACTGTGTGTCTTTTTTAACCCTTGAACTGGTTTTTCTGGAATAATTTCTTTCTGATGCCAAAAGTTGCGAAAAAAAATTGTACTATTCCAAAAACTCTAATGTGACAAACACGTTCATGCTTATGATTTAAAATATTTAAATATTATTGCAAGTGCTGCATCATATAATCTCAGAATGTTCAGTATGTGCATATTAAAAGCAAGTGGAAATAGCACAAGAGTTTGCCACAACATTTTCTTGGACACAGTTATTTGTTCAACCCAAAAATAATTGTAAATCCTCATTTTTATGGTGTAAGAGTTTACTGTAGAATGGAAATAAAAGTATTATATATGTCAATGTGACCTTTAACATAGAAAATTGTTAACTTTGCTCTGGCAAATTTTTATATCAGTAATTTGATGATGTACGCGTTATCTAAACATTGTTTTGGGTGACCCTTGTCTTGTTTTGTGTATGTTATTGCAAAGGGTGTACATATGTATATATCTATCAATCAAGCAACCTTTCCCTCTTATGTTTGTATTTTATTTTTATTTTTATTTTATTTTTTATTATTGTTTGTTTGCTTTCTCTCTTGTATTTGCCCCTTTGGGGCCCATTTTGGTTAATTAGATTTCTATTCTATTCTATTCTATTCTATGTTTTGACACAAAAATAATTGTTCAGTCTTACTTAATGGAAAATTTGATATTTTATAAACATATCTAAGATATTTAATATTCACAATACTCTACCAAGATTAAAAATGTGTTCTGTTTTAGCTTATGTGTTTGACAGCACTTAAGTCCTGACACAACAATATTTTTTGGGGTGTATTAATGGGAACTTTTGACATAATGATAAACATGTCTGAGATTCCTAGTTTCACAAATTTCAAAAATGAATTTCAAAGACATTTTAAATCTCTTTATCAGAGATAAATAGCTATTTCACTTGTATTGATTATGTTCATTGGAATGTTATCTTATTTCTTCCAATAAATATGTATTTTATTGGATATTGCCTAAAGATTGTATTCATGCAGATAGTTTTGCAAAACTTTAACCCTTTCCTTCATGTATAGACGCCTTTTGATGCCTCTAGGTTGAAAAGGCACCCCCCTTTTTGGGGACCTCTGAGAGACTATAAACAAAAATTATACAGGTCCTTTTGGTTTATTTTGCTTCATTGACAGTCACTCTAAAAAAATATGGGTAGCTGTAACGCCTGAGCGTTACAAGTGTCCCTCAAACCCCACATTGTTAGTATTCATTTAAAATTCTGTGACCATAAAATGATTCTATACAAGCTAGACATCCTTCCTGTAAAATTTGATCAAATTCTGAGTACTTTCAATTTTCCCGCCTTTTCCCCGTTTCCATGGCAACGGTCGCCATTTTGAAAATTTTAATACCAGAAACCATTACTATACATAATGTACATCCTTCCTGTAAAATTTCATCCAATTCTGACCACTTTTTATTTTCCCGCCTTTTTTCAGTTTCCATGGCAACGGCTGCCATTTTGAAAAAAATAAATATCAACTTTATGTGAAGTTTCATCAACTTCTGATCATGCATCGCTGAGATATTGTCCGGACAAACTTTTGGCTTGAATAATAATCAAAAAGAAAGAAAGAATAACTAGTATTAATTGTGTTTGGATGCAAACATAAGAAGTCTCCCAAACGAACTCCCATATCAGAATTGAATGGCATTAGTAAGATCCACAGATTTTAAACACCCTTCCTATCAAATTTCCTGCATTTCTGAGCACTTTTGAATTAACCACCTTTTTACCGTTTCCATGGCAACGGTCGTCATTTGGAAGTCTTGGAGACTGCAACCCATTTCTTCAAATGTTAGGCAACCTTCATGTTAAATTTCATCCAATTCTGAGCACTTTGATTTTCCCACCTATTTTACCATTTCCATGGCATCGGTCGGCATTTTGAAGTCTTGGAGACCAGAATCATATTCTACACATGTTAGAAAAGCTTCCTATAAAATTTCATCCAATTCTGAGCACTTTGATTTTCCCGCCTTTTTTACCATTTCCATGGCATGGGTCAGCATTTTGAAGTCTTGTAGACCAGAAACATATTCTACACATGTTAGACAACCTTCCTATAAAATTTCATCCAATTCTGAGCACTTTGATTTCCCCGCCTTTTTTTGCTGTTTTCATGGTAACCGGTGCCATTTTCAAAATTCCAAGACTGGAAAGCACATCTTTGGAAAAGGTTCTATCATCATGTGAAGTTTGGTTAAGATTGGATCACTAGTGTCCGAGAAATCAGGTGGACAAGTTTGAGCCGGAAAACGGAAGAAAAAGAATAATAACTAGTGTTCCTATGTTTGGATACAAACATAAAAGTCTCCCACACCTCCCATGGACACAGGAGATGGCTTTTTATTTGAGTTCAGCACAATCTTGACAACCCATCTGTGAAATTTCATCCAATTTGGAGCACTTTCAATTTTCCCGCCTTTTTTCCGTTTCCATGGCAACGGCGGCCATTTTGAAATTTTTTGGCCCAAAAATGTGTTCTACTATTTGAATACATCCTTCCTGTGAAGTTTTGTTCAATTTAGAGCACTTTTACTTTTCCCGCCTTTTTTCCGTTTCCATGACAACGGCGGCCATTTTGAAAATTTCTAGACCCAAGTGTACCCCGCGGCATGGGTATCTATCATCCTGTGAAGTTTCATAAAGATCGGACCAATATTCTCCGAGAAAAATTCCGGACAAGTTCAGTGGCGAAGAAGAGGGAAGAATAATAATAATAATAATAATAATAATAATAATAATAATAAGAAGAAGAAACGGTAGTAAAACAATAAGTCTCCCCGAACTCCGTTTGGGAGACTTAATAAGAAACGCAACAAAAACAATAAGTCTCCCCAAACTTCGTTTGGGAGACTTAATAAGAAACATAAGAATAACAATATGTCGTCCTGACTACGTCTGCGGCGACATAATAAAAAACAATAATAATGAAAAAGAAACAATAGAATAACAATATGTCGTCCTGACTACGTCTGGGGCAACATAATAATAATAATAAGAAGAAGAAATGGTACAAACACAATAAGTCGACAAACTTACGTTTGGTCGACTTAATAATAAGAAACGGACCAAAACCAAGATGTCCCCCCACTTCATTTGGAGTGTTTTTTTTTTTGGCATGCCTGGGGACCAAAAAGATCCTCTCAGGGGGTCCCAGAGGTGGTTGTGCCCCCTGTTTTGGGGGTTAGAAGCTCCATCGTCGCTAGCAAATTCTGAGGGGCATGTACCCTTTTCAAATCGCTTTAAAAGAAGAGGGATAGTTATATTTCATAGATTTAGCATGCTATTGGCTGTGGCATATCCATGGTAACAGTGAACCCTCTTTTGCAACCATTTTTCCCAAGACACTTGGTCATATTATAATTCCACAAAATATCAATCATTTTGGACAAGTTTTAAAGAAACTAAAACATTTATATTTTTTTGCCATATTCATTGGGGTCAAAATCCCATTCCTTGTCACAAGCTCAGGAAGGAAAGGGTTGAGTTTTTATTAATTTCCTGGTTATTTTCAAAAATGACCCTCCTTAACATAATACATGTAT
The DNA here is from genome assembly GCA_002080025.1 of Modiolus philippinarum. NCBI lineage: Eukaryota > Metazoa > Mollusca > Bivalvia > Mytilida > Modiolidae > Modiolus > Modiolus philippinarum. The sequence continues at coordinate 24,435 of MJUU01043644.1, read as the reverse complement.
TGCAAATGTAAAAAATTAATGCCAAAATTTTAATTACAATTTTTATGGATTTCAAACTCATGAATTTGCAATTCTCTTAAATACAGAGGATTAAAATAGGTAAACCAGATACTGTTTTAGAATGGAACATTCATAAAACAAAATTTTTGCATGAATGAAAATAGCACTTTAATAGCTGAATTTACAATGTATAATAAAGGTATATGGAGTAAATATAAATGAGACAACATACCAATAAATGCCCATGGTAAACAAGCATGACAAGAAAATACCGACATGTCTAAGAATTTAATTTCTGCATATGGCCATTTCGACAAATTATGTCTCTTCAGTGCAGATCAAATCAAAACTTGGAAATCCAGAACTCGAAATATATATATAAAAGCTGATGGAGTACAAACAACCAAAAGGACCTAAATTAAAAGCCAAAAATCAGCTAAGAGAGAGCTTTGCATTAGAAAGATACTCCTTAATTTTAAACAAAATTTCCCAACTTTAGATATTAAAAATTTCAAAATAAAATCGGTGATCGGGCCATCACCAAAGTACTGGAAACGATCTTATTGTCGTTTTTCATCTTGAAGTCACCATGAAGTATGAATTTTTTTGGTAATAAATTTTCTAATGATTGGTTTTTTCAATGATTTTCAGAAATTTATATTTGAATTTGTAGATAGAAAACGCAAATGTTTCCTGAAGAGAAAGAAAGGAGCATGTTCCGCAACTTGGGGAAGATGGTATTACAACATGTATAAAAATCAATGCAGACATTTCTTATATAGTGGCTGCAAAGCCAACTATAACAACTTTAAAACGAAGTACCAGTGCGAAAAATCCTGTGTTAAGACGTTTAGAACTTTAGATGAATTTAGTAAAACTACATTTGTAATAAAGCATAAAAGAAAGAAAAGGGGTAATAAAAAAACTTGCTTGTCTTTGAAATAAACAGTCTATTATAGTATACAGTGGAAAGTCAAATTTCTTATCTCTGAAACACTTAAAGCCATTTTTATTTATTCCATATGTCTTATTCAATAAGTCAGGTCAGTATCTCAGTCTACATGTACTATGTATACTGAATTTGAATAGGGCTTTTCATGGGACTGCTCTTATTCCATGGTCTCATGAAGTAGTTGATTTTATCACATATCAAATATTTATTAATTTCTAGTCACACATTTCATATAAATGATTTTCTGTAGTACCAATATTCAACCAGGCTTTGTAGAATTTCAGTATATCTGTTTTGTAAAGTTATAAACACTGGAAATATGACATGTTGTTTGTATAAAAAACTTTATTGCAAAATTGTACCCTTAGGTATATTTACTGAAGAATTAAAATATATTCTGCTGTCACTTCGAAATCACATGTTTATTCATAACTTTTTTTGTGTTACTTAATTTTTGTCAATGTGTCATGTATTTAAGAACAAACTTTTATAAAACATTGTACAGGAACAATATATTGCTAACATTTGTATCAAGTTACAAAAGTCTTAGCCTTCCTTTTTTGTACCCGGCACCTGAATAGGTTTTCAGGGGCTTTGGCTACAGAGCTGCCGGGCGCGTCCCCAGGGGAATGCCCTGTCTTTGCGGGGTAGTCAGGTCATAATGCGGAAAGCCTGACCGCGAACCATTGTAGCCAAACTGTGTGGAGAAACGCCACGCTCCATGCAGTATAAAGACCCCTTCTATATTTCTCTAAAGAGAGCAGACGCACTGGGTGTCGTATAGAAGGCTAAATTTCCTGCCCCTACCCATTTCTCCCCTTTTCCAGTGGCAATCAAAAGTCGTTGCCCCGGTTGTCCCTTCCACCTTTATTTCTTTCTTCTTTTACTTACAATTTGTTTTGAATTGATTAACTTGTTCTCGTCCTGATATAGCTGAAATATTGCTCATTGGACGTTAAACTCTAACTAATCAATCAATCAATCCTTTTTTGTATTTTGAAATATGGGATGACATTTAATAACTTTTTTAATATTTTGAAATAACAAAAAATATTTCATATTCAATCTAGCATTGTATCTTTTAAATGCATTTTTTTCTACTTCTGTTTTGGCTCTAGGCCCTCATTTTATATTTTGAATATAGGATGATATTCAATCATTTTTTTGAAGTAAACAAAAAAAAATATTACAATCAAGCATCCTGTAAAATAAATGTTTATAAGTTTTCATGCATCTGCATGTATCAAATCTTGAAAACTGAGTGTGATAAAGTTATGTATTGCACTTCCATTTTTAAAAGAAATTTTACAGACTGAATATAACATATCAGTACCCATTAAATCATGTTTGTAGTAGACATTTATATCCAAAATCATACTGGAATCTTGTAAAATGACAGAATTTTGTTTAATACACAATGGGAAAGGACATACCTTTACTGAAATTACACTTCACTGTTATGCAATTTTAAAAAAAGGTATAATTATTTCAGAATTTCAACAATCTGAATTTTTTTAGGCTTGTTTCGAGTTATTCCTTATTTAGAAACCAGAAAGATGGGGATGGGCCGGGGGATCAAAAAGGTTGCAATCTTGTATTATCAACTGTAATTGAGATTCACTCAATTAAGGGGGGGGGGGGGAGTAATGATGATTTTATTTGAAGTGGTTACTTTCAAATTAGAGCTAGTAGGAACTTTTAATCAGCTAAAACATGTCTCTCCTTCAGTTTGTTATTTATCTTCTTGACCTATAAGATGGCCTATATAATAATTTTATGTAGGAAATATATAATTTAGGGATGGGAGCTCAACCATTTTATTCTCCAGCATCTAAAAGGAAGGATTAATTTACCCTTGTCAGTCCTACATTTTTACTCCAAGGAAGGTTTCGCTTCGTCAACCATTTGTACATAGATTGAGATGTGCATACTATCAGAGTACTTTTATCAATATTTGCCGTCTTTGGCAATAGTTGAACTATGTGATTTAAGGGGTATATCCTTACAATAGAGGTAAATAGATGTCTAGATAACTCCTCTTACCGTTTAATGCCAGGAAGTGTTCATTTTGCTGGTTGTTTTTACATTGATTGAAGATGTGCGTATAAACTTATTTTTCTTCAGCATTTGATGTATAATTGAGAGATGGCCCTAGGGAAAAGAAATTAACTCTTTGGTACCCATCGAACGGTTTAACCGTACCACTTACTACTTGTAAGTGGTGGTACCAAGTCCAGCTATTCCAATTTGCTATAGTCATTTATTGTTAAAGGGGTTGGGATGACTCCCAAGGCTTAATTGTCACAAAAATGGAATATATGTCTGTCACTATTTTGATTGACATAATATTGCAGTAAAGCTGGATATTTTGCTATTTTTCGGGTATTCAAACAAGGATGTATATAGAGAAGGATAGGAAACTTGTTAACAATCCATGTTACATTAAAAAATCTATGGCGAGGCATGCGATGTGCATTCCATTTGGAGCTATCTACTTATATAAAAAGTTGTGAATGGATTTTGATAGAATTAGGATTTTCTGAAAGCTGAATGATTTTTACATCTGCAGTTTAAATTTCATTTCATTATCACAGTTATTTTTTCCAATACACATGATTGAAGTATGTAAACAAAACATGTCATTGCTTTTTGTCACTATTTCACGTTTCCATCGGTAAAAATATATATCTTGTGGAGCTAAAGGCTTTAAAAATATTTCACAGAATTTCACAAAAATGATACTTTCGTAAAGATTATTTTCTATTGTGTCAACAGAACAATTTTTATAACGATCACTCTTATAATTTTTCTGTTTCAATGATTTAAAGATGGTGTCCGAAATGTGACAAAATCTCGCGCCTCGCAATAGATTTCCATCAAGTGCTTACTGATAACATTTAATACTTTCGAGATAAGAACGCTCGTGTACTTGAAGGCGGAAACGGTCACCTCAGATACCAGTAAGAAGGACTACTGGATTTCTGAACCTTTTGAAACAAGGGATCTGTGAGCAGAAACGTACAAAAAATAACAAAAATAGCACATGTTGTGAAATAATGCACAACTTTACAAACTTATTCCAATATTACAGATATAGCTGCAAGAAAAATGTGACAAGTATTACAATAGCAAATAAAGCTGGGTAGGTTTTTTATATACAATTACTGTATCATAAAATTCATCAGTGACGTCCATTACAATCAGTTTAACCTGAATTGGAAATAATGTAGAACATTGTTTTACAATCATGAAATGAAACAGATATTCTAAATATTGATCCAGCAAAAAAACTTATAATAAATGACTGTCTTGACAAAGACACTTCAACACTCATACCATTGTTATATCTGTTTCAAATGTTATTGATCTAATTTGGGAGAACACAATTTTTTGTGAATTGATCGAAAATTTGTCAAAACAAGTTTTAATTTTTGTGCAAGATAAACAACATGTATAATGCAAATTATTAGCAATGTGAGATTTTCATATACAATAATTAAAAAAATACCTATAAATTTACAAAAAGCGAGACAAATAGCCTCGACATACCACTACATACCTAAAAATTCATCTACAATTCAGACACTTTTCAAGAACTTGTACCTTATAAATGGTAAAAGCTATTTCAAACCCGTTGCAATGCTGCTAAACCATTGCAATACTGCTGACAGATACATCTTGATATGGAATAAACAAACAAAAAACCATTATATACATAAAAAATCGGACAAAAAATTATCTCTATCCGAAAGAAAGAAATACTTTCGATTGTAACAAAAGTTCTTTAGCAATAATATCTATAAAATAGATATCACTTTCAACCCATGTAAGCCCTCAATTCTAAAAGGGTATAAGTAGGTCCTCCATCCGCCGCCATCTTGTGACAAAGATTCCACTTTGCCATTACAAACGCCTATCCCAACACTAGCATCAGAGGCACCAGCTGTCATTCCGACACCTATAAGTACGACGTGCACCACAACACAATCAACAACACCCAGAGTGGCACCAACACCAGCAGTACCCACAGCAGATTCATCAAACCTATTCAAAGAGTTTATGACTGCCATGACAATGACTGCCATGACAAGAAACATGAACAACATCCACAATACTGAGGCAAATAGACAACATAGCGAGTGTCGTTAAGTCCATACAAGACCTCCTGATGCAGATGTACGGAGACCAGACAATAGCAGCTCCAGCCATGCCACGCCACGTCGGTGAAGACTATAACAACGACAACGTAGTAGACAAATTTCCATTAGAACTAACACTTACTCCCGATACCCTTGCAAGATGTAAAAGTGGTGCCGCCTCCGCTGGTTAATTTGCCTCCAGAGTCTTGAAACAGCTTCAACCACATCTGCTTGGGCCAGACAACTTACGCCGAAACTATAATTGGAATGGTGGTGGGCAGAACGGCGAAAGAGAAATCAACAGCCAAGTGAAAGAGGCAGTAAAGCGCTATGTTCTACATTACTATCCACATTTGGCCATTTTTTTCGAGAAAAAAGTCACTCCAAGGTTTTTTTGTTTTTTTTCTTTTTTATGTATAATTTTTTTCAAAGAATCTGTATGATCCTCTTATTTTTCAACATGTACCCAATTTTATTTTTAATTTGAGTGTGTGTGTTTTTTTTTTCAGATAGGAAAGGAATCAAATGGAGAGAGGAAGAGGCGGCTGCAATCCAGAAACAATTGAAAGCTCCTATTCGATTGATTGATTGAATGTTGTTTGACGTCTACTGAGCAATATTTCATCTATATCAAGATGAGAACAAGTTTATTAATAAATAATCATTTTGATGTATGGAATGGGTCATGGGACGGGAAATTCTGACTGCCACTGGAAAAGTAGGGTGAAATCGAAAGGGATGAGAATTTAGCCTTGTAGCCGATCACCTACGGACCACCCAAAAAGAGCTTGCTACAAGGGTTCTTTAACGTGCAGGAAGCGTGGCATTTCTTCCAACACGTGGACCTGAGTTTACATCCCATCCGAAAGATGGGTTGTGTATTTATTAATCCCGCACAACCACGGAATGGGTCCTATTTCTATATCCCGGGACCTTCGGGGTCAGCCTCCGTTTAGGAGGGGTCACACCCCGCAAGCCGGAGATACTAGGTCCTATTTCTATATCCCGGGGTTCCCTCGGGGTCCTCTGTTAGGAAGACTCATACACCAAGCTCAGAGGATGCTGCGAGCCTATTCATAAGCCGGGACCGCGCACGGCGGAAACTTCAATATGAAAAACTTGTTTTGTTCTCATGTCCCTCCTAAACGGGGCTGACCCCAAGGGAACCCCGGGATATAGAAATAGGCCCCATTCCGTGGTTGTGCGGGATTAATAAATACACAACCCATCTTTCGGATGGGATGTAAACTCAGGTCTACGTGTTGGAAGAAATGCCAGGCTTCCTGCACGTTAAAGAACCCTTGTAGCAAGCTCTTTTTGGGGTGGTCCGTAGGTGATCGGCTACAAGGCTAAATTCCCAGCCCTTGACGATTTCACCCTACTTTTCAAGTGGCAGTCAGAATTTCCCGTCCCATGGCCCTTTCCATACCCCAAAGTGATTATTTATTAACAAACTTGTTCTCGTCTTGATATAGCTGAAATATTGCTGAGTAGACGTTAAACAATAATCAATCAATCAATCAATCCTGCACGTTAAAGAACCCTTGTAGCAAGCTCCTGTTTGAGTGGTCCGTAGGTGATCGGCTACAAGGCTAAATTCTCCGCCCTTTTCGATTTCACCCTACTTTTCCATAGGCAGTCAGAATTTTCCATCCCATGGCTCTCTCCATATCCCAAAGTGATTATTTATTAACAAACTTGCTCTCGTCTTGATATAGCTGAAATATTGCTGAGTAGATGTTAAACAATATTCAATCAATCATATTGAAGTTTTTCAAACAGTTTAACAAAATTTTATTGAAACCTTGATATGCTGACATGTTTGAGTGCTTTGCAAAAATCTAGGAAGTAGATAATTCGTGAACGATACTTTACATACTACACTTTTCAGTTTTGATTCAAATTTTGACTAGCATATTTTATCAATTTAAGCATTTGTAGAGTCCATTGCATAAAGGTGATTTAGATGATTAATGGTTACCAGATGCTTAATCTTTCCGTCTGAATTGTTTTTATAAATGGTTATCACGCATGTATAATATTTTTCCATTTAAACAGTAACCATTTAAATATTTAACATTTGCTCAGAGCATTCGGACATTTGGGTACCCATAAACCGGTTTAACCCTACCGCTGGCTGTTGTCAGTGCCGGTACCAAGTCCGGCTATCCCGAGTTCCTATCGTTATCTATGTTTATCTCTTGTCATTTTGTTGTTTTTCTTGTGCAGTTCCGTGGTTGATTGTGACATGTGATTGTAATGTTCGGCCATTGAAGGTGTTTCCTGTTATCTTCCTTTCATTAATATATGCAGAATTCATTTATTAATGACAAAAAAAACAAAGAAATTAACTTACTTTATAATAAGACATACTTTAGTATACAGGTACCCCGACGTGCAATTTTGAACATATCATTTGTATGCCTCTCCCCCCCCCCCCCNCAAAACAAAACAGAGTAAGAGGACCGAAAGTAATTCAAATTATGGGGGCAAAGTTGTCGTTTGGCTATTTTCCACATAAGAAACACTTCCTAAAGTACGAAGGTTGCATCGTATGAAAATTTTTCAGCAATAAATAAACAATTGAGAAGGAAGTACAAGAGTTAAAGCTATCTTGAGAGGGTTTACCCAGAAGGAACAATTTCCGATCAATGGATACAGAAACTTCCTGGATCCGAAAATAAGAATTGATAGAATGCGCTTTTTTGCGGTCTGTTTTGTTATCTTTCTCACAAGTTGATTGAGATGTTTTTTGTTTTACTTTTCTCTGTAGCATCTTCAGTATCAGTGAATGTCTAATACATATGTAAAGTAAAATTGAAAGCAAATTAAACGGACAATTGAAGAATATCCAGTGGATATCTATTATTACGGAGAGAATGTAAGTTTCGTTCCAGTTTCCCTAGATTTTTTGTAGTTCTTGCATTTTTAACATTTTCATAAAATCGAGGATCAGAAATACCGTATGTTTGCGAGGCACGTCGTATTTAGATACATGTTCATAGTATTTACAGTTACGCTAACCCTAATGTGAATAACAATAACCCTAAATATTATGTATATAAAAGTAACCCGAACATTAATGTCGATAAGAGTAACCATTACCCTAACGCATTTAATAGTTACCCTAACCCTAATGTATATAACAGTAACCCTGACCATAATTCTGCAAAATATTTTTAAAACTAAGGATGTATCCCCCTCGTGCATAGCTCTGTCCTTAGCTGAATTTTACTTTTCTATTTAGACCATTTTGGTTATTTGTTCTCTATCAGATTTAACATGATTTTCGGTTAATGGACTTCCAAATGTTTGGTTTTATCTGCACTGATGAGATATAAGTTGTCGAAAAACAGTAACTTCGGTATTTTGTTATTTATATAACAGTGACCTAAACCCTATAGTATAAAGCAGTAACCTTATCCCTAATGATACTGCCGTATAGTCTGCTATTTTCGCGGGTCAAAAACTTTTTCCCTAATGATACTGCCGTTTGGTGTGCTATTTCTGCGGGTCAAAAATTTCGCAGATTTCAGCTGAAAAGGTATGCCAAAAACTTAAGCGATTTAAATTTTCGCGGGTGATCAGAGGGCCTATATATATCTTGAGAATACATAAAATGTTCGCCGAAATTATTTTCATGATACGATTCTAACTTATTTTTTTCTCTACATGTAGGCGGTTTATCATTACATTTTAAAGTCGACCACGGTCTAATCAACGGCACTATTAAATTTTGAACTCAGAATTTGTATATGATGTAATATTTCCACAAAACACGAAAATTAAAAGTGACACTATTAAACGAAAAGGTGTTATACTTAGAAAAAAAATCAACACCCTCAATCAACATCTTAGAATGAAAATGGGTTGCTACTTTTAATTTTCAAAATTTCACCAAGATTTTAGATGAATTACTTGGTGATTGATTGACGTTTTACGCCAACTTCAGTAACATTTCAGCTTTATCATGGCGAGAACTGTTAAATATATTAATCAACCCTATTTAATATTAAAAAATATCAATATAACAACTTGCTGTTGAGTATTTACTTTATCATATAAATACAGCTGACCAGCATTGCCACTTCCTAATAAAAGGGTGTTATTTTAGCATCTGGTGTACAAAACAATATCGACAATTTTTTGCTTACCAACATTCAGCAACACATAATGCTTACAACAGTTCAGTAGCCTGATCAACTACAACAGCATGTACCAATACGACAGTCCTCCAAAGCTTCATCCTGCCTAACCACAACAATGGACACCATAAGAACAGTCTATACTACAGACTAACCATCTAAACTTCAACAGACTACACAAGTCATCAGTACAACTTACACCATTACAGCAGCCTACTCCACTTCAACAGACTGCACCACACCAACAACCAACATCCAAATGCTATTTACACTACATGTCTATCAGATCTTCAACACATATCAGCAATTTTATCTTCACCTTTTGTATCAACATTCCAAGATTAGTCAACTGTATGTTTACCACAACCAGTAAAAACATCTGATAGAACCTACCGCACCACTGAAAAAACAACTAGATAACATCAACTTAAGACTCATAGCATTAGAAAACAGCTAATAGGGCACATAGAACGACCAACAGATAATAATTCGCATGCTTGGTTCAATAATCTAAACTTTATACAGGAAACCGACACACTATCTAAAAGTTTTCATCAATGCAACAAACCCTGACACCTATTTAAGCCTACCATAATATTTACGATTCCCTATGGCGTATCTCAACTATTTTATCAAGCACAGCAGCTGTATAAGCCACTTTTCCACCAAACTACTAGAGAAAATTTATCCTGAACGATTTACAGCTGACAACCTATGCATGCAGTACTGAAACAACGATGGTGGGAACACAGAGAGATGGTATAATACCCCGGGTCAATGAGTACCTATGACGATCAGCCATGGCTTAAAGCAGGGTGACCAGACTAAAATACAATAAGTAGTAAAAAAGGGGGGTTAAATGTGTGAGTAAGTTCAATTGAAGTGTGCATTTGGAAAGCATGTATGTTATTGATTGATTGATGTTTTACGCCATCTTCAGCTACATTTCAGCTATATGGTGGCAATAACTGTTTAGTATATTGTACAATTGTAATAAATATATACATAAAATATCAAGATCAATACCAGTTACCTCCGTAATGAAGTTGGTAGACATTTGAAAGACTACAAATTATAGAGGCAATTTTTTGAGAGGTGGGAATACTGAATTTTGAAAAAATACATATGAATTTCAGCAAAAAACAGTCAAGACTTCAAACCACAATTACAAACAAATTCCGTCAATATTTTTTATCAACGTCATCAAGCCAAAGCTGTTGCTTAATTTCACCAACTTAGGAAACAAAGGACTCAATGCTGCAGACAGATGGACCAACAACAATGCTGAATCCATCCATAACGTCATAAAAATAGAAAAACAAAGCATCCAAAATCCAGTCTTTGATCTATATTTTCAGCCCATTAACTGTAACATGTTATAGGAATTTTTGTCGAATCCCTTTGCTTTAAACAGTAAATATGATTTGCAGGCGAAGGTAGATGGTTGAAATCAGCTGAATGGGAAGGGGAAGTGAGTTTACAAAACATCAGTTTCATTGAAATCATTGATACATTAAAAGAAAACACTCACAAGCGATCAAGGAATCAAAATTGCTTACGAAGACACAACAACAGTCAGCAGTTTGTGTGAAACAACTGAAAAGATTGATTGATTGATTATTGCTTAACGTCTACTGAGCAATATTTCAGCTATACCAAGACGAGAACAAGTTTGTAAATAAATAATCACTTTCGGGTATGGAAAGGGTCGTGGGACGGGAAATTCTGACTGCCACTGGAAAAGTAGGGTGAAATCGAAAGGAGCGGGGAATTTAGCCTTGTAGTCGATCACCTACGGACCACCCAAAAAAGAGCTTGCCACAAGGGTTCTTTAACGTGCAGGAAGCGTGGCATTTCTTCGAACACGTGGATCTGAGCCGAAAGATGGATTGTGTATTTATTCATCCCGCATAACCACGGACTGGGTCCTAATTCTATATCCCGGGATTCCCTCGGGGTTTAGCCCCGTTAAGGAGGGGTCATACCCCGCAAGCCGGAGATACTAGGTCCTATTTCTATACCCCGGGGTTCCGGGGGGGGGGGGGGGGGGCAGCAAAATTGATAAATTGTTACATGGAACATCAATCATATTAAATTTCACAATGATTTAACCTTGAATATTCTAAACCGTCGATTGATTTGACAATGATATATGCAGTTTGAACCTTAACCTGCATAATAAGCGTTTCGTATACGGACGTACACCGGACGACTTTTAAACGATACAAATGACACAACTTAGACACAACGTCGTCACCACGATTTGACAGACCATTACAATGTCTCTGTTTCATAAATGAGAACAGATACCTTTTGGTAGATCCAGAGTTTGTTACCGGACTGACCAACACCGACTGTGACAAAACCGGACTTTTCACTTGCAGTGTGACGGGTGCCACGCGTGGAGCAGATCATTCCTACCCTTCCGGAGCACCTGATGATACCTCAATTTTTATAGGGGTTCACACTGCTAGTGCTTTAGTTTTGTAGCGTTCTTGTTCATTTTTGTTTATTTGTTTTGTCTTTGTCATACTGTCTCAATTCATGTTGCTGTGAATTGCCGTGATTTTGGATTTATGATTTTAGAATTTCCCCTTTCTTCGTTCTTGCTTCGGTATTCGTTTGCCGATGTATTAGAGGAAAGACTATGTAAGACATGTAAAGTCTTCGACAAAGAGGAACATTTCTTCTTTAATTGTGCAATAAATCAATCTTGTAGAAAGCAACTTTCAGAATATTATATAAAAACTCAGCTAAATATCAGTTAAAAAGTTGACTATTTTACTAATTCCGTCAACCTCTGAACAAATTAAGGGAACGGTCATTATTTATCAGATGGG
>MJUU01043643.1:182366-201334 GCA_002080025.1 Modiolus philippinarum | reverse complement strand
TTGTTGAAAATTGAGTTTTCTGATAAAAAAAGGAATTTTGAGAAATATATATTACATAGCTTATAAGGGGAACCCCTGCTCAAATTTTTTTTTTGGAAAGGATCTGAAATTGGTTGCAATGGACAAAAGAGCACTTGGTTGACATGGAAGGAAAACCAGAAGCATAATTTTTTTTTATGAAAAATTGAGTTTTCTGATAAAAAATAAAAAATTTTGACAAATATATATTACATAGCTTATAAGGGGAACTCCTGCCCAATTTTTTTTTTTGGAAAGGGTCTGAAATTGGATGTAATGGACAAAAGAGCACTTTGTTGCCATGGGAACAAAACCAAAAACATATTTTTTTTGGAAAATCTGGTTTTCTGATTAAAAAAGGAGGAATTTTGAGATATGGATTACAAAGGTTATAAGGGGAATCCCTGCCCAATTTTTTTTCTTGAAGGAGTCTCGTAATGCCTTGAAGTCCGATACGGGAGTTCGTTTGGGAGACTTTTGTGTTTCGCTTGCGAACACAGTTATCACTTGTTATTANACTGGACCAATCCTTTTGATATTTTAACACAATAGTCCAGACCATGTCTAGTTGATAAGAAATAGGCATCGACCGAAAATCTTTTTTCGTTCACGAATTTTCGCCCAAAGTCCGAAAAACATTGTTATGGGATAAACTCAGAAACCATAAGAGATAGCTGAAGACGTGTAATGGCAAAAATGTTTGTTAGGTCATGACGGACCTTCGTTACATTTGGGCCGAATCTCTACGATGGACCGTTCAAGAGTTATGCCCCTTGATATTTTTGTTTTGACTTCAACTAGTTGTTTCTCAACAACAGTTAATCATAGAATCATGTGACCTTGACCTTTGACATTCAAAATGAGTTCAAGGTCAAATGTCAAGGTCAAGGTCAAAAACTGAGGTTGATATGAAGGGCCGAAAAAAAATATCGTGTTCGGGTAGGCAAAACCCGCACTAATGTATATTGCGGGTAATACCTACCTAAACACGCTAATTTTTTAAGTATGTTTTTCTCGAAAATGGTAAGAGATAGGAATCTGAAACCTTTTCCATTCATCTTAGGTGATATGTGTTACATCTAAAAATGCTAAATATAAAAGTCATTGGTCACTTTGAACTTTGACCTCAGACCTTGTTATTGGATTTACTCGAAAACCATAACAGATAGCTGATTAAATGTAATGGAGAAAATGTGTGCCTTGTGGAGTTCTACATTTGTTACATAAGGTCCGAAATGATTGGACCAACCGTTTTGGGCCTATGGACCAAAAACCGATTTTTGATGTCCGAATATGGTTTTTTGCTTTTCCCTCAGATACCATCCATTGAATATAGAAAAATACTTTCAATACAAAAAATGTTTGGGACATTGTGACCTTCAAAATGACGTCAAGGTCAAAGGTCAAGGTCACAGTCAAAATTTTTTATACCACGTTTGTGAATCAATAAATAAATTTTCAAGCTTAGAATCTTGGTCTTATAACCAAATCAATAATGAAAACATTATGACACAACTTCCGGGAAAGACCTATCAATTGTTCTTCGAACAATTGACGTACTAGTTTTGAGTTACTATTATACAAAGACTTCACGGTGAATTAGCGTGCATGCTTTCACGGGATATCCTTTGAATGGTATAAGTTTACTAAATTTTTAGCAATTTCGGTCTTTTGTTATTTACTCTATATTTGGCACATTTTATAATTGTGTGTTTTTTTCATAACTTCAATTGCACTGGAAATTATTATACTATCACAAAACTCATTTCCTGCTTTAGCAGGCATGACATCTACGGTAAAATATTTTTAAAATGTGGCTGTTCAAGATTATTAAACTAGAATCTCTGTATTCTTAGTATGTGTCGCTCATCTGGCGAAAACTAAAAAGTTTCTTTTATTAGCGTTGGGTGATAGGAAATGTATTCTGAATTTTTGAAAAGGCCCTCCTTAATACATCGGGAAACCAATGCAAAGCAAAAAAAAAAATAATAAATAAAAAAAAAATAATAAAATAAAAAAATAAACGGAAAAAGAGGAAATTTCAAAACAAATAGAGCCTAAAGCATGGCAATTTATATTTAACACACAAAAAAAGAAAAGAAAAAAAAGAACACGGACGCCTCAAAATTACAGCACTAACAGAGTGAAAGTCTACAAAAACTGCAGGTATCATCATGTAGCGTAAACCTTATCTGCTCAACCAGTCACACAGACACGTAAAAATATTGTGTTGAAAGTGGTTATTGTCATTTCTAACCCTTCGACAAATTCAATCAAAATTCATGCACAGTGTGGGTCCGCAAAAAGATTCCCGTGCTTGAGGTGCATGCTCTTTTTATTTTGTCAAGTTATGGTGTACTTGTTCATATAAAAAAAAATCTCATATAAATTCAACATTTGTCTTTCTTTTTTTGTAAAAATTCAGCTATGTTTTGTCATCTGTATATACATATTGCCCACATCTCCTGATTTTACTTGCCAAGTTTTCCTAGAGTGTTCTTTAATCATTTATATGTTGTATTGTCTATCGGTCCCTTTTCGAGCACTGGGTGAGTGTTCTAAGAGTTCATATTATTCCCGTGTTGCCAAACATACAGAATGAAGTGAACAATTCGACAAGGACTGACCATTAATGGAGAAAAGATAACAGGAAACACTTACAATGGCCGGACATTACAATCACATGACACAATCCACCAGGAAACTGCATAAAAACAATTAAATGACAATAGACAAACATAGACAACGATAGGAACTCGGGATAGCCGGTACGGTTAAACCGGTTTATGAGTACCCAAACCTCCCTTTCCTCTATCCCGTTACTCTATCCCGTTTCCTTATAGTATTATAAACATACAAATAAAACCCAATACAGGTGGACCATTAACTCCAAGACCACAATATTGAAAAAGAAAGAATAAGACAAAACGTAATTTAAAAAGAAGGGTCAGGAGTGCTCGCTAAATTGTCGGCTAGCTCAAGGAGCCTAGTCTGCTGCCAAATATCATTCCTGTAAAATTTGGTTGAATTTGCATCAAGAGTAGATGTTGAAATATCATTTTACTATGATATTGCTATGGTCGAACATGTGAATCGAAATCAAGATTAAAAACCAAAGCTTACAGTCAGTACCTTAAAAGGGTTACACATTATATACATATCAAACACTTCAATCACACATCTAAACGTTCACTTGCCTTTTTTTTATTCGCAAAAATTAGCTTCGTTGGTCTTTTGTTTTGCCTCAAAATTTATCGTTTTCTTCAAAGTGAGATGTAATAAACGGGAATAACTTTATTATTAAATCTAATTTGCATCGTTTAAATTCCGGGACCAATCGCATAAAAGCCAGGTCAATTCGGGTAAAAGTCAGGACACATTAAAATTGAAAATCAGGAATTACGGTCTTCCAGAACAATTCATGTCGCTGTTCTCTTGTCGGATTTCGATATATTTGAAGTGTCGATACTGTCAGTGGTTTTACTTGAAAATTTGTGCTTTAATCATAAAGAAAACTGTATTTTTAATGAAATTGGAATTTTGTTTATAAATTTGAGAGATTAAAAGCGTGTAGTATGCTATATGATAACTATCTAAGATTTACTATAATTCCAATTTAAGGAAAGCAACCTATCTTAAGAGCTATGATGAAAGCGTCTGCATGTTTACATTTTTTCATTATTATTCGTATTGAATCCGGGACAATCGTAGAATAGCAGGACAATTTATCGTAGAAAACCATGTCCTCGCAAGACGACGTTACCTACTGTGATATTGGAATTTAATAAATGCATTTTCCTATATTTTTACTATTTTGTCATATCCATTTCAAATTTGGCGGTGTAAAATTTGACATTAAAAAGAATTATATGGTATTATATGGACCTCACGGTATGCTATTCTATTGTTTAGACCTTCTCGCTGATATTTCTTATATTTTTTTATGTTCTTTTTTTTTCGGAAAAGGGGGGGTGTCTCCTCTAAGATAAAGCATGACTTATTATTTACTCTATCTAGAACATATTTTGCATCTTGAATGCTTGATTTCTACCAACCGATATGCAATATGACTGAGTTTTTTATTGTCAATACTCTAAAATTATATTATAACTTCCCTGGTTAACATTTATATATCTACAGAAGGTTCTTTTGTTGATATCGCATAAAAACTGACGCACGGATACTGTTAACATAGAAATAGGTACGGATAATGTTGACATCGTTGCGATTACCGTTGCATCTCACCCATGGTTTTAAATTTGGTTGGTGTTGTTCATCTGTATGTGTGGCTCTATATTTTACCTTTTTGTCGTACTCATGTGATGTCTCTGTTTCTTAGTGTTTCGAATCTTGCTATTGTCTTTAGAAGTTATTCTGTTTTGGACTGACGGTTCGTTTCTCATTTACGTTTAAACAATTTATCGTATATGAATTCCGACAAGCTAATGATTGATAGATTTATTCACCCAAGAGTATTATATAATCAACAAGGGTGAAAATGTTCATTTTTTTTCTTGAACCGTAGAGAGGAAGGTTTGGCCGGGAATGTAATTGTTTATACCACTGCCATTGTCGGGTCATTTTTAAAAAAAGCTCAAATTTTGTTGATAATTATTTGAATGTAAGACGACTGTTACTATTTGCGTAAGCTGTGTTGCTTGTATATCAACAACACATGTAATGAATTATTCATGCTATAACACAACACATGTAATGAAAGTATTCATACTATAACACAACACATGTAAAGAAAGCATTCATGCTATAACAAAAAAATCTTAAAGACATTTTCAGAACGATTTTTGGTACAATAGTGAAATGCATAAAAATTCTTCACTGAAGGAAGAAATTAAGAGAGGAAATGTCCGACATGCCTTTGTTACGGTCCGCCCGAATTGTAAGTCATTGGAAGAAATCATGGAATAAGTGGCGTCGATTTTTTACATAAGAGAATGGAGGTAATAACAAAACCACCGAACGGAGTTGTAAAAAGCCGAATTTCATGGGACAAAAAGACAAATCAGGTGGAAACCAACGGAAAATAAAAGTCGACTGCAATTGTCATGACTTGGTTTACACTGCTAGCGCTTTAGTTTTATGGCGTTCTTGTTCATTTTTGTTTATTTGTTTTGTCTTTGTCATACTGTCTCAATTCGTGTTGCTGAGAATTGCCGTGATGTTGGATTAATGATTTTAGAATTTCCCTGTTCCCTTTTTAGCTTCGGTATTCGTTTTCCGATGTATTGGTACAGGCATTTCAATAGAAATGGTGGGTTTAACCAGTTTTATGGCGCGCCAAACATTCCCATCCATTGCAGTATGTCAGGTAGCAACTCGATAGCACTTGCTATGAGAATTGAATATAAGGTGATGGAAGATCTGTTGAGTGGCCGATTGGAAAATGTCATTCTCTAACACTAAGACAAAATGAATTAAAATCAATTGTAAATGTTACTTCTCTCACCCTGAAACAAGACCAAAGCAAAAGTTTGAAAAAAAACATATATTTATCTCTTTGTAAACAGATATCATAACTTCAAACCTGCATCACAAACACAATCGACAAAGGCAAACCATAAAGACATAAAGACAACACAGAGAACAAAATTACCGACAAAAAATGAAAACCGCAATGGTCCTGACTTGGTACAGTCATTAATTTTGTTAAAACCTTAGAAGCATCTCCTACTTGTATACAAATGTAGCTCTGTCGTTAGCTGATTTTGGCTTTCCTATTTAGATCCTATTGGTAATTTGTTCTCTATCAGCTTTTACACATAATTCGGTTCATGGATTTCCAAATATTTTGATTTGATCTGCACTGATGCTACATAAGTTGTCCAAATGCGCATATGTAGAACCTAAATTCCCATAAACCTTGGTATTTTGTTATTCAAAAGAAATGATGGGTTAAACCAGTCATATGACGCATCAAACATCCCCTTCTATTGGAGTATTGTCCAGTAGGAACGCAGCAGTAATTGTTATTGAAAGGTCGTCCATGTGGAAAAAAAGAATCTTGAATCAGTGTTCGGACCGAAACTGACTTTTTACAAGGGACTAATATCTATTAAAGAACTTTCAAATGATCATATGAGACAGAAGTTTTTGAAGCCTTGATTAATAAGGCGGTGACGGAGATAACTATGATTAAAAAGTCTGTATAATTTGTGATAGCTCTCGAGTTAATAACAAGTAGAAGTTGAAACACATATGCTATGCTATGGTCAAATTGAATAGTTATAATCAGATAGGAAGAAAGAGTATGTATCTTTTATGCAAATAGCGATGAATATGTGTCGTGGGCATGAAAAGTTACAGATAATTTTATAAAAATCTTATGGCATTAAGTTTTTTATGCTTAAAGAACTAAATACAAAAAAGTGACTGAAAATCTAATTTCAACAACTTCGGTCTCTCCGGTTTAGAGTAAACCAGCTAACTACCGTGTTGGGGTTGATCATTGACTGTGCCGATCCGACTATATTATAAAAAAAACTTCGAAGTAGAAACGGTCGGCATGTAGCAGAAATCGTAAGTTTGGGGTTTGAACAATAAAAATGATCGCTAAGAATTGCAATAATTTGTGATTTTTTTAGTACACGTGTCGCTTGGCTACAAATACAATGGTCGCTGTATTTTATTAGCCAATACAATATGATTAGAATTGTACGTATCTGAATATCAAATTCTGATCAATGGTATTTGCTGGACAATATGATAAGCTTAACTAAGACCATTTCGTACACCTGAGTTCTGTTTAATCGCTATGAGGGCTTTGTTTAAGGTTTTGATGGGGGTTGACCGTTGTAGATTGACAAACGAGGCCAAGGACACATGACGACAGAAACTATTCTCTATTATGACACGATACAAATTGATAGTTCATTTGAAAGATCACATTTTATATATCACCAGAGGCATATAGATACATCTATATGTCTCTGATATCACTGGAGTTCAAAAAACGTCAGCATTGGGGATCGTGGGTTGGAATCTCCCCTTTTCTGGAAAAATACAAGTATAGTGCAGAATTTAGGGGCAAAAATACAAAAATAGCAAATAAAAATCGACTGAACCGCCTCTTTTTCCTTGAACTCCACTCTGAACTCACCCTTTTTTTTCGGAGGCTGAATCCGCCGGTAGTCAGTTCTCTGTTGTTTCTTTCTCAATCAAAATGCATATGATTGTGCTCTGATTTCATATGAATTCAGAAAAGAAACATGTTCTTGTTATTCAAACAGCCCCGCTTAAGACATATCCCTCCCTTGAGATTGTACGGTGTGGACAAGAAGTGAAATCGTTGTTGTAACAAATGTGTGGTGTGATATAACTTATTTAACTGATCATGCATCAGTCACAAAATATTACAGACAAGTTTTAAAAAATGAGTGGTTAATACAATTTATTTCATTGGCATAGATGTAGGGACATATATGATGTTTTTTTTTCGCCCAATGTCCAGTTGTCAAGTTTTTATCAGATTTGTTTCGAAGAAAATGATATAATTCGAGAATACAGGCACGAATCACTATCCTGTCGCAATCAATATCAACAACGTTCTATTAAATAAATGTGTATCTTTTATACGATGTCAACAGTATCCGTAGCTATTTCTATGTTAACAGTATCCGTGCGTCAAGTTTTAATGCGATATCAACAAAAGAACCTTCTGTAGATATATAAATGTTTTCCAGGGAAGTTATAATATAATTTTAGAGTATTTACAATAAAAAACTCGAACATATATCATATCGGTTGGTAGAAATCAAGCATGATTTGTGCGATGCCACCTATATCCGTGCCCCGATTTTTAACTGTACAGAAGTGTTTACATAACTGGCAGGTTTTTACGTGGAGTATTTGTGCTAAAAATGTTTATTGAGGTGCCGGCCCTTCGGTGGATTCATTCAGTTTGCTTACCGTTGGTTTTATTTCATCATAAAAGTAGACAAACATACGCGAAGCGAGCCTTTACAATGTTGCAGTATCCGTGCGTGTGACGTAGCAAACCCCCCGTGAAATATATAAGTACATAAAACTTGCACCAAAAATTTTTAAAGCTGAGCTGAAATTAACGCTTTTGTTTGTAATGAAATTCAATAACTAGAGGCTCACATGAGCCTGTATCGCTCACCTGGTGACTGGTTTTTATTCATTGTCACCAATAGACCACCTTTTCATACTATAATAAATCAGTATGAATTCAGCAGACGTTACATTTTCATTCTTGGATGAGGTACAAACTAAAAATCACAAACTTCGGAAGGGATGACCCAAAGACAATTGTAACCAAATTGGTTCCAATTGGCTCAGTAGGTTCAGAGGAGAAGACATTTGAATGCATTTCCCGTAGAGTCGCTATGTTAAACTATGTTACACGCTGGCGGCCATCTGAACGTAAAAATCACAAACTTTAAAGGGGACCAACCATGGACTATTGTGACCATGTTTGGTTCAATTTGGCTTGGTAGTGTCAGAGAAGATCTTTGGATGCATTTCCCATAGGGTCCCAATGTTAAACTATGTTCCATGCTTGCGGCCATCTTGAATGAGGTATGAACATAAAAATCACAAACTTTGAAGGAAAACATCTAAAGACTTTTGTAATCAAGTTTGGTTCCAATTGGCTCAGTGGATTCAGAGTAAAAGACATTTGAATGCATTTCCCATAGGGTCCCTATGTTAAACTGTGCTCCACGCTGGCAGCCATCTTTGATGAGGTACAAACGTAAAAATCACAAACATTAAAGGGGACCACCCAAGGACTACTGTGACAAAATTTGGTCCCAATTGGCTCAGTGGTTTCAGAGGAGACGATCTTTGTATGCATTTCCAATAGGGTCCTATGTTAAACTATCTTCCCCCGCTGGCGGCCCTCTTGGATGAGATTCGAACCTGCTGGACATATGTAGAAATTGTAGTTCTGGAAAACCTCAACACTTTTGTAATTCACATTTAACCTTTATCTCAAACAGTTTTTGAAATAAAAGTTAAAACGTTTAAAAAATTGTGAAAATTCAAAGAAAAAGCAGCAATAACTCTTATGTGGGTTGTCAGATTTTCTTCAAAATTGCAGGACATGTAGATCTTACTATGCTGACCATTCCCTTTATCAGTCTCTGGTCTTATTTACATAAGTTTGTGACTATAATACAACTTTTTCATGGCACAGCCATTACAGGGGAGATAATCAATTTCTACAGGGGAGATAATGTTTTTCTTTTTCTATCAAACATTACTCATAATATTGCATTAGAATGATTTATTATTGATAGCTTAGTCAGATTTTTACATCAGATTTTCATCTGGTGAGCATAAAGACAAATCAATAAAAACTTTCATTAAAAAAGTGAAGATTGATCGGCAACAGACAAAGAGTTTTGATTGCCACCATAAAAGAGAGAAATGGGTAAGGGAAGTAACATCTATATGACCCAAGCGGATCTACTCTTAAATCAAGAAATAAAGAAGAGATTTTTTCATTGTTTGAAGCCTTGCATTTTTCTCCATAGTTTGCCTACAATGATAAGGTGCTAGTCTTTCTTTATTATGCTCTGACTAGCCAGCATATTCAGGGTATTCTACCGACACGATTGGCCAGTGCTGTAGCGGAACCTTTTTAAACAAATCTATTGGCCAGGTCCTAAATAAAAAAAATGGAAGTCAACTTGTTGAATTGTAGTGCTACAAAGAATTTATCAGTGTTATGTAACAATGCTCAACGAAAAGGTTACTCAGAGTATCTGATTTCACTTTCTCTCGACTCGAATCAGACAGGCCTATCGGTTGAGGACATCAAAACATTTTTTTTATAATACATAGAAGAGCTAGTATTAAAAAATCAAGTTATCATTTATTAATACTGTAATAAAAAGACAAGAGTAATGTATTAGTTCTTAAACAAGAAGAGACAATATATACTCTCGACAGAGAAACTATACACAGATTATATCAAAAATGATATTGCAATTTCTGGCATACAACAATAACTTTTAGATGCAACATACAATTTCTCACGGAAGAAGTAACATTTTGCCAAAAAATGTCACTTACAATTCCTGAACCATGTATGGTCCATGTCAAGGCCATTATGTGGAATTTCTGTTTGCGAAGGAAATAGTTGGTATGTGGACATCTTGCATCTATTAAATCGTCACACTGTTGAAGTGGCTGATTGCTGTTGCTATGACGACCATGTATTCCTTGGACCCTTTTCCACGAATTCAATTTACGGTAGTGCATGTGTAACACGCGTTTGTGCGATATTGACGATGCAACGTCTAACGTGACCTGCTTCTATGCTGTTAATCATTTAGTGTGTATGTTTGCCTTAGATGTCTCATAAGTCTTTAGTTTTTGGTTCTTTTCATATAACAATGTTTGTGAAGGCAGCAAATTTCATCGACGCTCTGACTGTTTCAAGGGCTTGTTCAATTTGATTTTGGATTGAGCCGGGCGTCCAAAGGAGGGATCGTTTTCGCATGGTTAAGATGACAAATTATTTATCTAAAGGGTCCAAATTTCTGATAATAAAAAAAATTCCATAATTAACGACGAACTTTGAAAACTGATATTCCGGATTTTCTTCGTATTTGTCAAGGAATGGATTTGAAAACGGAAAACAAATGCTTTTTATCGTTTAAAACATGACAACACTGAAATTGGAAATTTTCATTATTACTGTATGCCAAAATTTTACGAAATTATAACTGTGTTTCATCGTTTCTTTTGTTGTTTTCTTGTTATCTTCTTTTGTTACCGAATTTGACATTTCACCGGACTTTTCACTCGCAGTGTGACGGGTGTCACGTGAAGGTCATGCTTTCCCTTCCGGAGCACCTGATGACACTCCTGGTTTTCAATGGGAGTTCACACAGCTAGTGCTTTAGTTTTCTGTGTTGTCTTGTATATCAAACTGTTATATTTTAGTTTTGTCTGCGTGGAATATGTTTATACTACAGATTTGTTCTTGTAATTGTTTGAATACTGAATACTTTACATAGGATTTTTTCAAATTTTTACCTTGGTACTCTTTGAGGGCTAGAGTAGTAACATGTACCATGGATTTTAATTGGTTTTGTCTGAGGATTAGAACATAACATTTACCAATCAGCCACTGAACAGATTTTTCAACACCATTAACCTAACTACATGTGCGACGGGTGTCACATGTGAAGCAGGTCATGCTCACCCTTCCGGAGCACCTGATGACACTCCTGTTTTTGAGGGGTTCACACTGTTAATGCCTTATTTTTTGTGGCGTTTGTTTTATGTACTGTTTGTTACGTCTTCGTCATTTACGTTTTCTGTCTGTATGTAATCCTTATATTGCCATAGATTCTTGATATACGATTTTTGGCTCTTGCTTCTGTATTCTTTGGAAATTTATTGAGTAGTATACACATTGTATCAGGAAGAGCATTTTATATGAGTATCGAAATGCGGTAAGTGCAACAGATTGTCCATAATTATGGGTGTCGGATCACTTTTCCGAATAGCAAGAGACTAAATTTTTTCGGTGTTGCAAAACTGAAAGAGGAAAGATATTACGAATTATATTCAATCCCTGAAATTACCGTATAGCTGGTAATTTTAGCGGTGGCCAAATTTCGCGATTTGTTTTCCAAATAGGGGTATTAAAATTTTAGCGGTCATAAATTTTCGCGATTGGAAAAATTTGTAGAGGACACACATATATAAAATATACTGACTTTAATTTCGCGAGTTTTTATTTTCGCGCTCCTATAAACCTCGAGAAAATAACGAAAATTAGAACCTCGCGAAAATTATCCGCTATACGGTATTTCATCAATAGTTATGATTAAAAAAAAATTTCATTTTTATCAATCTCAATCACAGGTTATCGTCTCCGCAATCTTTATGTCACTGTTGGTAAAACCCTTCATTATCCGATGAAGCTGTGTGGCCGTTTTCATGGTCCAGGCATAAATGGAGAACTTGTGGTTCTTAAATGTCCAGCAAATATGAAAGGTCGCTACGTCAAGCTTACCCTGACCAGTGGAACTTACACCAGTTTGCACGTGGCGGAGGTCAAAGTGTGGGGACATGAATAGTGCCAGTTAATATGATGCTAATATGATGCTGCAATATAATTAAAACTATAGAAACTTATGATTGAATTGTAAATTTAAGCAATAAAGGGATATAGAGTAAATGCAAATGAGACAAAGTCTCTACAAGTACATGGTAAAACTAAGCAATGGAACAACGATTTTATTGTTGTTCTTCACGTTTGATTCATCTTGACTGCTTAACTGATCTTGCACATACCTGAGTTAAAATTCATTCAAATAAAATAATTGCTGAATGATATCTCGTTACTGTATTATCTATATATCTTCTGGGATCGGTATCTAGTAGCTAATATATATATGTTCCGCATCATATGAGTGTGTTGACCGTTCATGTATGGTCATGAACAATATAGTCGGACCGAATACCAATGGTAGGGTCTCTTTACTTGTCAACGACACTGAACTGCAATCACTACGTCACATTTATCCTTGTATTTGAAAAAAATAAAGAAAGCACAAAAAGAAGAGTGTTTTCAGATGATAATTGGGCAACTGTGAAATACTATATTATAATGTTTTCAAGAAAACAGATAGTCTTACAGCAATTTTAAAATATAGGACAGTAGTTATTTTAAAGACCATTTTCATATCAAGTTTCACTTAAATATCAATAGCTTTGACCCATTGCCTGACTTGGAAAATGCGAAGGTGTATTTTGGTAAACTTATGATATGAATTTTGACTTTGACTGAGAAAGTTTGATAGGACTCAAATTCCAAATTAGGTTTCCTATGAAAAAACTGTCTTGTTTCGAGATAGTTTAGCCTTGTTCGACATTTAGCAAAGAATTCCTCACAAACCGGTACTAAGGGCCCTCTTGAACTTGCTATGAGGAATGAGCAAAGCTCATTGTTGAAGGCCTCACGAGGACTTCAAGATGAAAAACAACAATAAAAGCGCTGTTCCTTTGCTTGGATATACCATGTATTTGTAAAGACCTTATCTCATGTGCATTTACTCCATATCCTTTCATTGTTTATTGAAAAAATCCCTGTAAGGATTTAATTTCAATCGGTGTTATTTTATTAGTCGAGAACACAGTCTGGAACTTAATCCAAATCTTATACTTTTTTCTTACTTTGCTGTTTCAACAGTAGTCACCTTTAATTGCATAACTTTTCTCCTTTGAATCATACATTTAAATTCAAAAGAAGAGAGGCGAGTCCACTAGAAGATCTTCTATGTCCAATTAAACGGAAATGAAGCTCCCCCGAAGGTCTTCCATGTACCAAAAAATTTCAAGAGCGCCCGGGTTAATAATGGCTACGCTTTGCAATCTTGTTTTGCTGAAATAAATAAGAGAATAAGAGTTAAATGATTTATCAGATATTATTGTTTTGTTTGTAGATAAAATGTTTCTTACTTTATTACATACTTAGCGACGATACGTTCTGTTTTGCATATGTAATATAGCCGGAAGTAAACAGTCCATATCATATACCCAATCTGATATGGCCAGATTGTTCTGAAATATCCATAGACCGTTGATATGGCTATTTCAGCCCGGGTGTGATTATAACTCCTAATTGGGACTTTATATTAAACAGATTAAGACATGGCTTTTTCCATATCAGCACGGTTATTATCCCTGGCGCCTCGGGATGATAACCGTGCAGATATGGAAAAGGCCATGTATAAATCTCTATTTATCATTTGATGACAATAAGATTGATTAGTTTCGGCTAATGGAGATTGTACTCTAGAAAAAGATTTTTTTTTGGTTATATTTAAGGGATTGTGGGTTTTGGTTCCGACAATCTATAGTATGTTAAATCTGACATGTAACTCTTAAAATGAATTAAAATGAAAGTTTTACAAAGTGAGACATGTGCATAAAAATGTGTTCGAAGACTTAAAAATGCTTTTATGGCCTGTTTAGGAATGCATCAACGAACGAATACCAAAGTAAAAGGAGAAGGTAGTTTTGCTATTGAGTCATGAATTTTATTTCCTTGACGTATATTTTCTTGAAATAAGTTTTTTTTTAAATTATGTGGAATTGTGCCTGTTGTGTCTGCTTCCTTGAGATGATATTGAGTTGTGTGAATTGTAAACTGTCAGCAGTCAAACATGTCGGTGAACAATTTATATTCTGCTTAAGTGAAATATCCTGGTAGATCCTGTAATTTGATTGGTTACCTTGGCAGGAGATTTGAGACCATTTCCCCGTGGTAGCAAAATCACAATTTTAAACGCTTTTAACAGAAAAATTATAACACATTTCTAGCAGAAGATAAAAGTTATTCCGGTGTTACAGCAGAGACGGGTTCATATTCCTTGTCTGTGCCCAATATCCCGTTCGCCTGACGGCTCAGGCAATATAAAACACAGACAGGGAATATGAACCCGTATCCCCTGTGTAGATTCCCGAATAAAATATAATATTAAGTTAAATACTATCTAATATACACAGTTGCCAAAATTTGATTTTTTTTTCAGATAACTAAGTACCGAAGTCACTGAAAAATCAGATTTTCATAGCAATTCTTGAGGTGCTATGTTACAAATTGTTTCCAGAAATTGCATTTAAAAATCAATGTGGCAATGTACTGTATTGAACAGATTGTCTTTTTTTTACTTACAAGATGAACAACCTTTTTCTGCGGATGTCAGTTTTTCATCATCCCTTCGAAATTAACTTTGGCATTTATATATAGTGTATATAAAAAACATCATTTTCAATAAAATACCAACTAAACAGTTCTCTAGCACACTTTCATTTTCAATTAGTGGAAAATAATAGGACATAACATACGAACAATATATTTTTTCAAGTATTTAGATATTGTGACAAAGAAAGTGTGGAACTTCAACTAAACCATGTTTTGTTTGCTATGTATTTATAATTATTATATTTGTACTTTTATTTCTATGTATAAAGTATTGAAATGTATCTACTCAATAAAACATCATATTGCACAGTTGAACATGATAAATCATCATATTGCACACTTACGTTGATTGACGTTTACAGGCCACACCCCTTTAACACCCACAATAGATATATCCCGCCTCTTTTGTTTGTCATAGGTGACTTGAGCCATGTCAATCAAATATAATAAAACAATTATGGCACTTCTATACTCGATCAATATGGGGTTTAACGAAGCGCAAAAGATAATATTGAATTCGGGGTAAACCCTCGTTCAATATTACTTTATTGCTCCGTTAAACCCCATATTAATCTCGTAGAAGTGCCATAATTGTATAATATTGATATTTATCCCAAAGCCTCTGTCATAATTTTCTATGTAGATATTATTAATACTTTTTTCGGAAAATGGGGACATTATATTTCTGCATAAGTAAATTATGATGCATTTCCAATACTGGACAAAACGATTTTGAAAATAGTAGTACAAATCCGTAGCACAGGTAAAATTCTTAAAAAAGATTTTTTTTTCCCATGAAACAACTGTTGATCGACTGGTTTCAAAGTTTTAACAACTCATTCGTCCATAACTTTGGACCAAAAATTATATATACTTATCAAATAAAGAAACAATATCCCAACTTTTGCATATTATATATCTTAAGATTTATCTCCCTCGTGCAAATTAACAGGTGGGTTTTATGGTTTTTATTGGTATTTTTGTCACATCTAAATGCCTTATTTTATCTGAATCTTTTTGAAAAAAACTAGGTTTTGTTTACTAATTATTATATGGTTTTATGTTTAGTGAGCATGTATCAGTTGTATTTGGACAAGAACAAGCTTATAAGAGCAAAATTATTAGAAAAACAAACAAGGGTGGTACGATCATGGCAGTGCGTTTGTTTGCCACTGAAAAAAAGTAGGAATTAGTAGGGACAGGAAATGTTTCAATCTATACGCATTCAAACGAATCTGTTTTCCCCCGAAAAATACAGAAGGTGTCTTAATCCTGGGAGTCGTCATTTCCCTACACAGTGTTTTCAATTGTTTAATATTTTTACATGACTTAGACAGGATATTCAACCGGGGATGCTTCAGTTCAGCTTTATAAACGAAGCCTCTTAAACCAATGAATATGCTGGGACTTGCTTCACATTCTATAAGTTTTACTTGATTGATGAAAAAATAAAAATATATGTAGCAAATAGATTCCAAATCTAAGATCAAAGATCCAAGAATATAACAATATGAAAAAGTGTATTTAAGAGAACAAATAAAAAAACACCGAATGTGAACACCATAAGAATATCTCTGTAACTTATGCAAACATGATTATCATAATGTGTTACAAAAGTGCATGTGAGAACACCACTTAGGAATTCCTTACACAAAAACCGGAAAGATCTTAATTAATCATGTTTGACATATAATTTATCTTAAAAAACCAGAAAGTATTTGAGAACATTTGTGCTTTGAGAACATTTGTGCTTTTGTTTAACTGCATGAGTGCAGTGCTAGTGTGGTTGAATGTAACATGAATAAAATATTTAGTACAAAAGTTATGTTTCAGCAGATGGTCGTTTCAAAAACGTACGGTTCTTCATTGCATAGGGTCTGTAAGTCTCGTCTAATTTTGGAACTTCCGGGACCAAAACTTGTACCCGGAAGTTGCATTTCAAACAAAAACATATGACGTTTCAAGCATAAAATTTGAACGTCACAATCCTGCAACGTCATAATTTGGCGGGAAACGTTTTCAAATTGCAATTTTATCGTAATTTCTCGGTGTCACATGACGAGACTTACAGACCCTATATCAATTCAAAACATTTATAGTACCATTTCAAGATAGATGCGTGGAAACTAATAATCAATACAAATAAACAGAAACAGTTATGGACGGAGCTTTCTCTAATTTCTAGCAAATTTAACCAACGCCTGACCGATGTGATAAAAATATTTCTCGTCACTAGTGAGAGAACAACTCGCGTGGAATTTCCCGCCAAATCTATTTGGAACATAATCCTCGATGTTTTACATTATGTCATTAGAGAAACATTTTCTACAACTTAAACACGTTAATTATGAAATTTCTCACATCTAACTTGTTAAATAAATTTTCAAATGTTTAAAAACTCGGCAAGCCTCGTTTTCAAACATTTGCAAAATTTATTTAACTCGATGTGAGAAATTTCATAATCAACTTAGTTCTCGTTGTAGAAACTATATATAAAGGAGCAAATAAACTTTCAGACATGTTGTTATCTGTTTGAAGATTTGTGAATATTTCCTAAAAAACAGTTTCAAAACATGGCCTACGTAAGCGACTGAAGCTCTTGAAAGCCTCTTGCAATACTATTGTGAAAGACATACCGTCGTGTTCAATCGAGTTAAGTCTTGAGCAGTCGAGTTAAGGTCTAATGGAGGTCGGGAGAAGATCGGGAAATGGTCGGGTAGATCTTGCTTAGTCGAGTAATGATCGGGTATCATTCGAGTTGATCTGAAGCTAGCTCGGTATAAATCGAGAAACGATTTCTTTGATGTCGGGTAGAAATCGGCATAATCGGCTTAAAATGTGAAACTCGACCAATGCAAATCCCTTTACGACTTCTTCACGACTACTTCGACCAGGGTTTGATCGATTCCTGGCCTGTTCTTGACTTATGATATGTCAAAAATATTCGGGTACACAGCTCGAGTTAGGTAGAATTTGATAGATCACCCCGAGTTGGTTATCAGACCGAACACGACCCTTGAAGATCAGTGTCCCGATCGATGAATATTCATGAATATTCATTGATCGAGTTTCTTTGATCGACAGTGTATATGTAGCGCTAAATCTACATATATTATTGAAATTTTCCCTGATTTTGATCTCAGCTGTAGTCAGTACATTGGTTAGAATAAAACACCTACAACTACTGAAAATAACAACCACCGACCACAGTTCACAAGGGAACTGCACAAGAAAAAACACAAATAAAAGACAAAAGAGAAGCGTAAATAACGACAGGGACTCCGGATCAATCTCCGAAGCAGAGGTGCATAGCTCTTCCTACGTCAGATTATCACCTCTGCCACACCTTGTCCTCCATATTGGATTTACCACGCCCTTTTCACAGTGACGTCGTATACATCCTGACGTATTTCACACTGTGACGTCATGAAAATCTGCCATTTTGAGAGGAGTCTCTCCTTCCGGTGTGGCAGAGGTGATATCTGACGTATGAGATTGACTCCAGACTTAGTACTGGCACTAGCAAAGGCCAACGTTAATTTGCTTCAATTAGGACAGTCATTTACACCAATTTGATTTCAAACAATTTGGTAAATTTATGAAAGTCTCAAAGACCTACTATTTTTGGAATTTTTAACCTAGAAACTATATTTCAAAGATTTATTTGAATAAGTACAATAATTTGATTTGAAAAATTATGCCCAGGATATATATACAACAACTGTTTTTTTGCGTCAAACAGGGAGTGCGCGGGGGTCATTGTTGTTTCCAACAGTTATTTCTTTAGTTGTTAGTGTAAAGGCCCGTTTACACGATCAAAGTTTTGTTTGACAAAAACCTACAAATACACAGGAAAATCAAACATGGATGCTTGAATTTTTTATGCAGCAGGGGTTGGGGATGAATAAAAAAACAGGGTTTGTGGTAATGCATGGCGTCCACGTAGACTAGTAAAACTATGCACAAAAGTGGAAGACGTAGTCAAATTTAAATGAAAAACCTATGGCAAAAAGTGAGAGACTTTAAACCAACTTCATCTAGAAATAAAAATGATAGACGAGCACAGCATGATACCTACCAGTCTTTTCACGTTTGGACAAGTGTTGAAAGGAGATAGGCATCCACTTATCAACCCCTCAATTATTCCGTACGGAAGCATGGAGGGGATATGTGAAATTTTTTTTAATCTCGTGGCCATGACATACGAAGTCGTGGCAATGAGATAACTATGTCGTGGCCA
>MJUU01043643.1:157211-177241 GCA_002080025.1 Modiolus philippinarum | reverse complement strand
ATAGGGCCTGTAAGTCTCGTACAATTGTGGAACTTCCGGGATCAAAAACTGTACCCGGAAGTTACATTTTAAACAAAGATATATGACGTTTCAGACAAAAATTTGAACGTCACAATCCTCTGACGTTATGTGTAGGCGGGAAACGTTTTCGAATTGCCTGTTTATCGTTGATTCTCGTGGGTCACATGACGAGACTTACAGACCCTATAACAAAGCAGTTACAGACTAGCTCCTCAAACAACAGCTAATTTGTTTGACCCTCTGACTAAACTGTTGCACTCAGCTTACGGCTTCGTGCAACAGTTCAGTCCTCTGGTCAAACAAAACAGCTGTTGTTTTCGGACCCAGTCAATAACTGAATATTGACTTTGCAGTCTTGAGTTAGCTGATTTTGTACTATTTGAAAGACCTTGGAGTCAGTGTCGTTGAACTTCGTTATCAACATGTTTTCCTGACCTGCAGAGATAAAATCTTGTTTGTCTTTGACTATTTGCGCATCAAGCTTGTACTCTGACTTTCACCTTTGATTATTTATCAAACCAATAGATATATAAGCCAATATGAACTACAAGATAAGAAACAGTTACCTTAGATCTGAGGTAAGGTGTTAATATTTCATAAATAGAGGATTAGGAAAATATGTTTCCATTTGGCAGTTGTATTGCATGACAAATAGAGTATTGTAATACGGGACTTTTGAATCGTGTTCTCTCCGGAAAAATTCTAATATTAAACGAAAAATTCAATGTATCAATACATTGAGAGGGAATCATTCATTAATGAACACTGTTGGACTAAGGATTGTTTGTAGCGCTTCAGGTTAATTATTTTTCGAAATTAAAATTTGGTTAAAGAATTGTCATGTAGGATCATTTTATATAAGTATATACATGTACTTCAATTTCATTTATATTTTGTTCTTTATGTATTATATATTAATTTAATTCACCAGCCACTCCATTTGAGGCGATCGTTTCCGCCTCCAATACTGACACGAGAGTTCCTATCTCGAAAATCCCGTATTAGACTCTGTACGGCGTTCCTTTCTTTAAGAAGTCGGTTTACATGTAAATATGATTAAAACCATTTATTTAAATCTCCCTATGGCTATGTCTGCCTGAAAAATACTAGATTCATGTGCCATTTGTTGAGGAATTCATCAATATTTAGATTTTTCATTGATTTTTTTTTTAAATTCACAAGATACAAAATGTATATACCTTCATTTTGATTGTGTTTAAAATACATCTGTTTACAAATAAAAGATAACACTAATCACCTATAATGGCAGAGAAATACAATCACATGCCATAATCCACGTGCAAATTGCACTAGGAAAACACAAATGAAATAACGAAAGGAACTCGGGATAGCCGGACTTGGTACCGGAACTAGCAAACAAAATCTTTCATATCCAATCTTTAAACTATGATATGTGTCATTGTGCGTCAATGGGCCGATGCTGCTGCTGGTGGCCCAATAGTCAGCCCAATAGTCA
This sequence comes from Modiolus philippinarum, assembly GCA_002080025.1. Lineage (NCBI taxonomy): Eukaryota > Metazoa > Mollusca > Bivalvia > Mytilida > Modiolidae > Modiolus > Modiolus philippinarum. The sequence goes on along the minus strand of MJUU01043643.1, from coordinate 175,743 downwards.
GACTTGTCTGACATGAAAATTTTACCTCGCGTGTCATAGAAATCTACTGTTTTTATCAAAATTCTAACCACTTAAAAATACTTAGGCTTCATTCCGTGTATGGCACTCGGTAGATTTCCTGGTACTGGATTTGGCTTCCTATTTCGATATTTTGGAAATGACTACTTCTTTTTGTACTACTTTTTAATGATGGCTTTCCATATTATTTGATTTTAATGCTGCTGATGAGAGGTTACTCCTTGCAACACGTGTACAGCATAACGAAACTTACTGTTTCTTATGCAACTTCGGTATTTTTTAAAAATTTAAAAACAAATTTAAAAACAAACCAACTTAATAGAAATCAACTTTGACACATTCCCCGTTTCCCTTCTTTTTTCTATTAATAGAAGTATTTTGTAATTATATCCCAATTCCGAAAGAGAAGGCTTACACTATTTCATTCGTGCCCGTCATTTTGATAGTCCTTCCGTCACAACTTCCGTCTTGGGCTATTCTATGCAATGGTAAATGATACAAAGTTAAAATCTGTCATAAGCTTGTATATTCATTTTTGGAACAATTTTCAGACCTGTCTGAGCACTACTGTATAAATACAGAATTAGCCAATATTTGACTCTTCTTTTTCATCATATATTAGCTTCTGTCAAAATTTTCTCTAAAATGTTAAATTATATATTTTATCACAATTTTTGTATGGCCATACCATATTGTAAGATGCATTTTCAAATTTGAACATGTTCTTATATGTTGAGAGCAGGATATTTCTAGGGAGCAGGGGATCTCAGATTCCTTGATATGTAATAGTGAAAGCTGTAAAGTTTACCACAGAATAGCCGTACTTTGTTTTGTCTTGCAGATTCAAGATGAGTTATATCTCCATTTTGTTGCTTGTTGTGTCGGTTTTCTTTAGAACCACTTTTTGTTCGTCTGGCAATCCTCTGACAACAGCAGCGTGTATTGCGGGACAGCATATATTACACCCCATTCTCGGCTGGAATTCATGTTCAGAAAACCAATTACAAGCGATGTACAATGAAATGAGAGCCGCTAATTGTTTAAATTGTGATAAATATTTCCACTGCATGGGCAACTACAAAGCCGTGTACTCATGTTCAGGCTCGCGAAGAGTGGAAACCGCTGAAATGGTCAGGTTAGTAATTTCAATAATCAAACGTAGTGAAATATGTTACCTCTTCAGTAAAAATTACTTCATGTACCGTATAAGTGGTTATTTTCGCGATAACTTACTTTTCGCTTTATTCGCAACCATTCTGAAGTTGCGAAAACCCAAAAATACAAGTCTTGCGGCTGTAGAATTTCCCGAGCTTCACAGACGAGGGAAATTTAGAATCAAGACTTGTATTTTTGGCAAATAACCCGACGTTCATGATATATCTGTTTAAGGTAGATCGACACTATTACACGGCGCATTCGATTGGTGCATTTGCGAAACACAAGTCGGATGCGGAATTGACTGGATTTTCAAGCCGGAATATTCCTTATTTGGCCTTTTCATTGTGACGTCATAACAGATTGACATATACTTTCCCGCGAATTATCTTTCTTTTACCATAAATATTGTCTGTTTCGTAAACTGTATAAAATATTTCTCTTAATCAAACGGTGACGTATAGATTTTATCAGCTCAGCTTATAGCTGAAATGTATACCTCTGAAATGTCAAAAAATTTAATATGAAATTTCATATGAAAGGTAAACAATAAGCATGTTCTAACAGTTCCCTATATATTCTTTCATTCGGTAAATATTGCTGAAAATAGTGAATTTAGCCTGATTTTCAAAGCCTCATTACAGGAAAAAATGATCGGTGACATATTATTTTTATTTTATTTTTTGAACACATGGGCTAAGAACTACAAAATATCTTTAGATAAAAAAATTCTGTCTGATATTTTTATTAGGCTCGAACTACCTTAATTACACCGAATGTCTCTATCATTAAAGCGCACAGATGACTCCGGAACAAATACCATGAAGAAGGCGTATTTGCCAAAAAATAACCAATCAGAATGCAGCTTACTTACATAAGTTGTAATCTGCACTACAAACTTGGTACAAGGAGATAACCGACCGATGTTTCGCATTGCCAAGATAAATGAATTACCATTTTTAACTCCATTGCTATAACTTTTTCGGAATGTTCTTGGGAACATCAATTTTGTAACTTTGACGGTATTAATAGAAAAGTGCGACAGTATGTTTTTTCCGATAAATACACGTACTTGCATATCATTTTTCTGTTGAGAAAACGTTGGATGCCATAATTTGTTATATTGGCTTTTTGTATTTACTTCACGTTATATACATCTGCACTGATGAGGCATAAGTTGTCGAAATGCGCATATGCAGAAGGTAAATTCACAGTAACTTCGGTATTTAGTTATTATACATAGAACTCGGATTGTATAATAGTGAAGGTACAAGGGATGTGATAAGTCCAGAGACATGGAAAAAACGAAAACGCAGAAAAACCAAGAGACAACAAGGACATAAGACAACCACAAGGCACGGAAATAAGAAAATCAAACATTCAGAACTAAGGCACTAATAGTGTGAATTCCCATAAAAAGCCATAAAACAGCAATCGTTGTGGTTAGCAGACGACTAATTAATTTTCGGTGGCGATTTTGTAAATAAATAATTTAATCTTGGTGCAAGTGAAATTAATATTTTATTCCTACTTGTCATGAAATTAATAATTTTTTTTTTTCGATTTGAAGAATAATTTTTTGGTTGTGAATGCAAATAATTAATTTGATTTGACATTTGGTGAAAATAAATAATTTGTTTGAGATTTTCATCAATAATCATATGATAGGCAAAATCGCCCAAGCCTTCCCCTGAAAATCAAACGGTCGTCCCCTTAGCAGATATACAGAATAAACAGTCGGAGTTAAAAATTTTGCTTCAGGCGCATTCCATTAATTTGTCAAAACCGTATGACTGAAGGAAAAATTATTGTCATGCTATTTTTGGAGACAAATTGCAAATATACAATACAAAACAAAGGAAAAAATAATATGTCGTCGATGGACATTGCTTAAAAATTTATTGGTGCCACTTGAGCAGAAAAAAAATGTTCCGAAAATATGTTATTCTCTCAATGGGCGAATCCGAAGCAATGGCCTGGTGAATTGGAACTCAGTATTTTATAAATATCAAACTGATAAAACTAATTAACATCTACAAATTACCATGCATTTTATAGTTTCATTTTCATTCACAGTAATTGCAGAGATGACCCGAGTTGTGTTGATTCGGACTGTTTGGCAGACAGACGTGCCAATGCGTATGGAAGGATGGGAGGAGATTGTGCGTCCAAATATTTGTGCAACAATAACTGTAAATACAATCCTCGAGATAAAACATGTAAACGGAGCAACTGTCCATGAAACGAGGATACTTTAATAAAGTTGCTGTTTGTATCTTTTAGTGTCTTTATATTTATTTACTAGAAGTCCGCCAAAAAGTAAAAAAAATACATTTCAATGGTACATGTTTCCTTTTTGTGCCACTTTCTCTATTGCAGATCCAAATGCATATTTAAAAATTTAAATTCAAAACGTTGCTCTTCATATTCATTTCTATACTCTTTTTTCGAAGATTTATAATGGAGATATTCATTGAGAAATTGTCAGTACACAGCTAAAATGCATCAGATAAATCTGCGCATAAATAATACATCTCTGAAAGTTTATTCCCTGAAACATCCAACGTAGCCGTTTCCACTTTAGAAGTTTTATGGTCGTAATTCGAATCTAGAATTTAAGTCAGCGTATGTTATTTAGGGACCGACCATTTAACCTGAAGGAGGGGGGGGGGGTTATGGTTTTTTTTTCTGGACAGAAAATTATTTTCGCTGCGCGCGAAATAATTTAGTTTTGTTTTACACGTGTATCAAAAAAAATTTTTTTTTCAAAATTAACATTATTTTTTGGGGCAGAAAGCCACCTTCAGAAAATNTAAATAATACATCTCTGAAAGTTTATTCCCTGGAACATCCAACGTAGCCGTTTCCACTTTAGAAGTTTTATGGTCGTAATTCGAATATAGAATTTAAGTCAGCGTATATTATCTAAATCACATGCAACGAACATGACTCGCACAGAACTTTCCGGTTGCCTTGTAAACCATACCATAAAGGTCATACGTATACTAATACAGCACCTCATAAAGGTCATCTTTTTGGGGTCATACTGCAAATATCTTTTTAAGGCGTTCAGGGAAATTTTGGTTGTACCCTCCGCTTTTGTATATAGTGATCACTGACACAGTGCCCGTTCGTTCGTCCGTTCGTTATTCCGTCCGCTATAGTGGTACACACTTTGTAGCAGCAATTTCTCCTAAACCACTTGATGAAATTCAATGAAAATTTCCGGGCACAGAATGTTCACTGCATATTCCCATTGTGCACCAACTATTTTCAAATTTGATTTGAATTGATTTAATTTTGCTGGGTATTTTTTATTTCTGCAATCAAACGGGAGTGTGGGATATGTATTAGTGAGTTTCTAGTTTATGTTGTCCTCTTGTTGTCTGTGTTCGGTGTAAGCACTTTTCCGAAATTGTTGTTAATTAGACCTTTCGTGTGGTTTTTTCCTCTTTTTTTGTCTGAGCATTTTAGCCGATATAATATGTTCATTATGCGCAATTCAAGCTGAAAATCATGAAAATTATAAAATGCAAAACTCACAAAAGTTGTCACAAAAGTTTATGATACTTAACTTGACAAGGGGAAAGGTAACAGAAACATCTTTTAATGATTTAAAATAAACCCCCATTCAGTATAATTTGAGTTCATCAAGTGGCCTTTTCTGCAATTTATTTTTCTTCAATATCATACAAAATCAAAAAGTAGGAAGGTCAAAGCTCATAATATATCGGGGAGCCGTTTGAGAACTACTAAGCATCTACACGAAGTATCAACAGCCTAAAAGTGCCAATTACGGGCAAGTTTCTAAGCTTTGCAAGAGGAAACCACTCCTCAGTTAGAAAAAATGTTCATTTAGACATTCGTAATTCTAAATTTAAATCATTCACGCGGGATTCTCGGGACTTTTCATTCATTTAGCGATGAGATACTCATGTATCGAATGTAGTCTCCTGCACTAACGCGCCTTTTTTATTTATCGCCGACTGAATGAAAAGTCCCGAGAATCCCACGTGAATGATTTGAATTTAGAATGTGAAGGTGATGGTAGTTTCACATTCAGTGCCATGAACTGTGATTATGTCAAATATGAGTAAACGAATCGAGATATAGGAATGAAGTGGGGCTTACCTACGATATAAAATGAATTTTCTGTTTAGAAAATCATTCGTGAAGAGACAGAATGTAAAAGGCAGAATTATAAGGTTTGGGTTATTTTATTGAGAAAAATGAAATCGAAGCGAGCGGGGTATCAGGCATAGGATATACCGTGTGTTTTTTCTCCGAGATTCATATTTGATAGTAAACAATTTTTTTCTAGGCCGGGAGCAAGTCCCTGTGTGTAAACTTATGATTGTTCCTACATGACAATGCTAAATATAGTTTCCATAACGAGAACTAGTTGATTATGAAATTATTCACATCAAGTTAAATAAATTTTGCAAATGTTTGAAAGCGAGGCTTGCCGAGCTTTTAAACATTTCAAAATTTATTTAACGAGATGTGAGAAATTTCATAATTAACGTGTTTAAGTTTTGGAAACTGTTTCTCTAATGACTGGATGAAAAACGCCGAGGATTGTATTCCGTATAAATTTGGCGGGAAATTTCACGAAACTTGTTCTCCTCTCTAGAGAGGAGAACAAATGTTTCCACACCATTCAGGAAATATGAAAACTTGATAGAAATTAGAGAAACTAAATTTTAATTGACGAAAAACAATTAACCTGAAGCGCTACAACAAATTCAACATGTTCAATATAAACCACCCTTAGCTCAACAGAGTTCATTAATTAGTGCTTCCCTCTCAATGCATTGATGTATTGATTTTTCTCGTATACTATCAGAACTTTAATCAGTTTTGGACACAACTCAGAAGTTGTTTTGATCCACTTTTTTAGAATTGTAGAAATCTAGTACTGCATGTTTGGGCTTCTAAATACATAAATTTGCACTTTTTCAAAATTATCCCACATCGTTTCATTATGAATAGTTTCTTCATTATGATCCTGAGCATTAAAATTTCTACTCGTTTCATCATTATGTCCCCCAAACGAAGTTTGGGAGACATATTGTGTTTACTCCGTTTCTTATTATTATTATTATTATTATTATTATTATTTGTTTTTTTTCTTCTTTCTTCCGCTCAATTCTTGTCCGACACGTTTCTCAGAAACTATTGGCCCAAACTTTATGAAACTTCACAGGAATGTTGGCCTATATGAGTAGATGTGCAGAAACCTTTCAAAATTTTCAAAATGGCCGCCGTTGCCATGGAAACGGAAAAAAGGCGGGAAAATTCAAAGTGCTCAGAATTGGATGCCATGGAAACGGAAAAAAGGCGGGAAATTTCAAAGTGCTCAGAAATGGATGAAATTTTACAGGAAGGTTGCCTAGCATGCATAGAATTGATTTTTGGTCTCAAAATTTTCAAAATGGCGACTGTTGCCATGGAAACTGAAAAAAGGCGGGAAAATTCAAAGTGCTCAGAATTGGATGCCATGGAAACGGAAAAAAGGCGGGAAATTTCAAAGTGCTCAGAAATGGATGAAATTTTACAGGAAGGTTGCCTAGCATGCATAGAATTGATTTTTGGTCTCAAAATTTTCAAATGGCGACTGTTGCTATGGAAACGGAAAAAAGGCGGGAAAATTCAAAGTGCTCAGAATTGGATGAAATTTTACAAGAAGGTTGCCTAGCATATATAGAATTGATTTTGGTCTTAGAATTTTCAAAATGGCGACCGTTGCCATGGATATGGGAAAATTTAAAATGCTCCAGCTTGAAATTTAACGGGAAGGTTTTCTGATATGTGTAGAAATGATTTTAAGCCTCAAAATTTTATATAAGATGACTTCTATTGTCATGGAAATGGAAAAAAGGCAGGAAAATTCAAAGTGGTTTAAGTGGATGAAATTTTCCTGATAGTTATCTGATGTGTAGTTATTAATGCTAAGTCTTAGAAATCTCAAAGATGCTGCTGTTGCCATTGAAACTGTGGAAAAAATTAACAATGTTCGTTTGGGGGACATCTGTAACGCTCTGCGTTACAATAAGCAATATTTTTTGTTCACATTTTTTCAGATTCTTCTTCCAAATAGATCCACCACATCAGAAATATATCGTTTTATACATAGATAGGTTAACTATTTGTTTGATATTCTGGATCTTAATAAAAACTTTCTATTCCATTCCTGAGTACTCTGCGTGTAAATAAGCATGTGTTTCTATATTTTCGTAATAGACCATATCCGAGTTCTGGTATTCAGATTCACCAGTTGTTGTTTGTCCGCCCTACGTCACAAACGTGTCCGCCCCATGTGACCAACTTCATGACGTTTTAAGCTCTATGACGTGACGTTTTCTATACTGTGACGTATTGAAAAGTAGTCTGGTAAATCCTAATACCAAAGGTCGGATATGGTCTATTATTATTATTTGAAAACTTTCATGTCAAAGCCGAGCTTTTCAGAATTATATCAATTTTAGTAATGGTATGCTTTGCTTTTCTGTCAGTGACTGGGTGTAAAAACAAACATAAAAATACAAGCATGTAAACAAGTTATTCTAAATGTTTATCCAGCATCTCTACAATAAGCTATTATTAGAAGCGGGGGTCTAAATGGAAAAAATATTTCAAGTATGAAGTAAGCATAACCTTATCATAGCAAGAAAATATGGTTCAAATCACAAAAATACCGAAGTTGCATAATTAACAGTAAATTTCGTTATGCTGTACACATGTTTCAAGTAATAAACTCCCATTAGCAGCTTAAGAATCAAATAATATAGAAAGCCATTATCTAAATGAAGTCAAAAAAGAAGTACTCATTACAAACAAAAGCGAAATAGGAGACTAAATCCAGTAGCAAGAATATCCACCGAGTGCAATACACGAAATGAAGCCTTAGTATTTTTAAGGGGTTTGAATTTTGATAAAACAGTAAATTTCTACAAATTCATATCAGACAAGTCTGATTATTTGGCTGGTGAATAGCCTCAGGGACCTCTGGTCCACTAGCAGTGGTTTCAAAATACAAAAATACCGAAGTTGGTTCAAGTTTGGATATAAATTCTGGCTTCTGGTATAAATGAGTTTTCGATTAACAAATGTGCTGTCTAAGCACAGTGATAAATCAACATTTGAAGTACAAATGCACAACTAGATCATGTTTCATGAACATCAATTGGAATATTAAGACACCGACAGACGAAGAAAACCGGACAAGGATACGGATTTTCAACCTATGTTTACAGCAGGCCACACAAAATACATTATTAGACTTATTATGTGGATATATGACTGCGTGTTTAAATCATTAAGTTTCTGCAATCTTTTCGCTAAATAAATAACAAAATACCGAAGTTACTGTCAATTTGGATTCAGCATATGCGCATTTCGACAACTTATGTCTTTTCAGTGCAGATTAAATCAAAATATTTGGAAAGCCATATACCGAAAAGTGTGTAAAGGCCTGTTAGAGAACAAATTACCAATAAGATGTGAATAAAATATCCAAGATATTTTGTTATCTATTATTTTGTTATTTATATAAAGTGAGCAAATGTATTCAACTGAGCACAAATGTCTGGTTTTCTAACTAAAAATTCTCTGAGTATATATCGAAAGCCAAAGCATTATGAATATGATTCCAACCTTTTATCAGTTTTTAATTGACTTCTTCATACAAAATTATTCCGTGAAAGTACAAACAGCTATCCCGAGCTCTGTGACTGGTAAGAAACAAGTTTTTAAAGTCAGGTAGCTAATCCAAACGTCTCTAATAATACAATAAAACGCTTTTCAAGCATTTATTTGTTAGAAGATGCATGAAAATGACTAAACGATGCAGAATCTTGAGTTCATACATCAATTGGAATCTGACTACACGATGAATATTAAGACACCGACAGACGAAGACAACCGGACAAGGATACGGATTTTCAACCTATGTTTACAGCAGGCCACACAAAATACATTATTAGACTTATTATGTGGATATATGACTGCGTGTTTAAATCATTAAGTTTCTGCAATCTTTTCGCTAAATAAATAACAAATACCGAAGTTACTGTCAATTTGGATTCTGCATATGCGCATTTCGACAACTTATGTCTCTTCAGTGCATTTTACAAATACCATTTACACAAAAATATCGATTGCAATAATTAAAATCATTAGAGAATACGGTAATATAAAAAAACCTATCCAGTACAACTTCAGTTTTTATGTATTCTTGTTTCACATCTTTCACGGTCTCTTGTTTCTTCCAGCAAAATTCTGTTTCATCGTCTCGAAGTCCCTTTTTGTACATCAATACTGACAATAATCAATATATTTATCACTGATGTCTTTGTGTTCATTTAACCCCGGGAAAACAACTAACGGAATGACCAGTATTAGGACGTGTCTAAACGTGTCTTAAATGTTAAAAAATGGATAACAGGAAACACCTACAATGGCTGAAAATTATAATTTCATGGAACAATTTGCAAGGAAACTACACAAGAAAAACACGCATGAGACAAAAAACAAACGTAGACAACGATAGGAACTCGGGACCGCCGTACCAACAACGATAGGAACTCGGGACCGCCGGACTTGGTACCGGCACTAGCAAAAGCCAGCGGTAGGATTTAACCGGTTTATGGTTACCCAAACCTCCCCTTTATCTGTCCCGTTTCCCTATAGTATAAAAACATACGAATAAAACCCAATACAGGTGGACTGCTACCTCCATGACCACAATCTTGAAACGAGACAAAAAAGACAATATGTAATTTTGAAAGATGGGTCAAGGGGTGCTCGCCGCTAAACTGCCGGCTGGCTTAAGGAGCCTAGTCTACTGGTAGAACACTGTCGCACTACGGAAGAAAAATCAAACTGAAAACTTCCCGAAGGGTTTGGTCAAGAATCATCATAAATGTCAGTAGACATCGACAGTATCATGTTTTAATATTATGAATTTCACAAAATACTTATCTGTGAAGAAACTAGTGTTGTAATAGGCATGACAGTTTCTTAATTCATGCTTTTCAAGCAGGTCTTTTTTTTTTCGAACGATTGTCAAGTTTGTTAACACAGGCGGGGAAGTACTTCGCATAAATTGTCTCCCTTGTAAAACTTTTCAAATAAACAAGATGCGTAATGACATAGCAACGGAAATAAAAATATAAAATAAGTAACATATGCGCCATGTTTTAACATTTCATTTATTTTGTTTTTGTGCCGCAACAACTACTCCATGGAACAGTTATATGGGAAATGAACGATTGTCGTTGTTTTTTTTTATGCGAAAACACTGCTTTAAAACATTCGCTTTGTGTTGTCAAAACTACACGAAATTGGAGAAAAAAAACATAGACGCTCTCTAGGAACATGTGCGGGAATAAAATTTGGAAGTATTGTTGAATATACAATTCTGAATCGCATAAACATTATGAAATGAAATCAAAATGGTGTTTATTTCGATCAGCTTGAATACTCTTTATTTAGGGGCCGACTCCGACCTGCCGTTGGGTGTGGGGTTTCCTCACAGTTCATTGAAGATCTTATGGTGGCTTTGAGTTGTTATTACTCCCCTTTGGGTCGTTGTCTCTTTGACTCATTCCCCGTTTTCCTTCTTTTTTCTATTCTATATATGACCTTTTTCAGGATCCACTTTTTTGAAGTTTCTATACATAGAGAGAAAATGAACTTTCCATTTACATTATTTGAATACCCGAGAGCGTCAATCGTAGGTTTGACGGTCAAAATGCAGTTTATAAGCGACGCGTAGCGGAGCCTGTTGTCAACGTATATTTGTTCCGCCGAACAGAAGTTCCTCTGGAAGTTGACATTATATTTCTTCCTTCGGGAAAATCTGTTATATAACGTTTAGTCCGTTAGGAACAAATACTGTAATATTTGTTCCATTAGAAGAGATATTCTTTAATATTTTATCCATTTGGAACAAATGTTATGATGGAACTTCTGTTCCGTGACACTGTAAACGGATATTTCGACCGTCAAATCAAGATTGGCACCCTCTGGTATTTAAATAATGTACTGTTATTGCGATTCGAATGCAATTAAACAATTTCATGATCTTTTTTGACTTGTGTATTTGTAATCATAATGGGATACAGACTAAACAGGAACCTACTTTGTCCCAGGAGTGTAGATGGTACAATTGACGGTCAGTTTTTACCAATCAAAACCGTCGTTATATAAATGTTGCAGTAGAATATAGTTTTTGGCTCCCGGGTGGTTAGTACTCACTGTGAAATAAACGGGACAATTAAAGGAGTATATATTGCCTGTAGTATTTTTTCTTCTTTGATTTCAAGGTTTTCGTACAAATGTTGAAATTAGTATTTGAACTAAAATGGTTATTTGGTATTTTGGTGTGATTTGCGAGTCATTTGTTGACTTTTTTCAAGATGAAACTCATTCCTTAAAGGGACATCAGTAAGAATGCATAGGCAATAAAAATTTGATCGTGTTTGAATTATTATTCTGAAGAAACGCCGCAAATGGCATAAAAAATTGCACTTGTATTGACAGTGTTATTGGCAAACCGTATACAAATTTTGGTTGATGGCCTTATGGGGATCCACTATATGTTTTACACAATATTGAGCTTTTATTGCTATTTGTGCATTATATGTTCATCTATATATTCAGCTGCGACAATCAGCAATGTTTTCATACAAATTCCAAATGTAAGAACGAAAAATATTTAATTTTTTTTCAATGGCAATAACTTTTATAAATATTGTAAACAATCCAAAATAATATTCTACCTCATTTAATCGAGAGGTTTTATTTCAACCACACACAATCTACTGGCTAATGTACTTGCGGAGCATATCAAAGAATCATTTCAGGCATGATGTCGTAAAGTGTTGGTGTCTTTTTTTCTTGAAGTAACAAACCAATATATCGTTGGGGACATATTTATTGAGCTGAAAAAAACATAAACGATCAGTTGCAATCAAATCGGAACTACAATTCCTGTATTTCAGTCAATGGATATTCCGTGCTACTGACCTATCGAGTGTACCTAGATAATCATAAACAAACACACGTGCGTAAATACACGTGTACAGTAACTTTCATAAGTATATATTTGGGTTTTGTAATATCATTAAAAATTATTTGTTTCGAATTTAGGGGACGACCATTTGATTTTCAGGGGGAGGCTTGGGCGATTTTGCCTAGAAAAATTATTTATTATCAAGAAAATTTCGAACAAATCATTAATATTTCACCAAATTTCACATCAAATTATTTTTTTTTTTGCATTTGAAACGAAAAATGTATTCTGCAAATCAAAATGAAATTATTTATTTTCATGACAAGTAGAATTAGAATATTTATCTCCACTGGCACCAAAATTAAATTATTTATTTACAAAATCGCCCAAGCCCCCCCCCCGGAAAATCAAAAGCTCGTCCCCTTATCCAAATATCAAAACGAATGGGCACCTGTTTATTTTTCAGACGGCCGATGCTTGATTTCTTTTGATATCAAAATGTTTTGTCAACATTCTATCGTATGACTGTCGAACAGACTAGTTTGTTGAATCCGATAAAGAAAGTTAGTCTTACAGTCATTAGTCAGAAGTAGAGGCCCAGTGTTCAATATTTTACGAAAGGATATGGAATAAATAAACATGAGATCATAACACATATGTTCACTCAAACTGCAATAATTTTAATTAGTTTTATTCAAATAAATGCACAATTATTCCCCAAAGGGCTGAAGGCATATATACAATACATAATACAAACGATTACATACATACAAAGCAACAACAAAATATTATGCAGTGCTTGAGTCCACTCCCCTCAGTGACCACGACTTTTTTATGAATGGAACGGTATACTGCATAATTTTGGTGCATGTCAGACATAGNAACGAAAGTATGGAATTCAAATTGTCATTTCCATTGCATCAATCAGACATAAAATATGGTGTCTCTCTACTTAAGTGCCTATCTCATTTCTGACCAAGTCAAGCGCACAGAAAGAATATTAAACCGCCAAACCCTTCTCAAAACATTCTATTTCAAAAATACCAAAGAACAATCATTACCCAAACATATAATAGTAAAGTTTATCGTGGCTCGTTTTCAAAGGAAAAATAATCTTGAAAAAATACTGTGAAAATAGCTTTGGACCATGAAAATGAAAAATATCCTGCATTTAAAACGAGTGTTAAAAGTATTACACAAATACGGCAACATAAAGTCCCGATCTTCAAAATGAGTTCGCCAAGGAAACATCCGACCTGCCGTTGGGTGTGGGGTTTCCTCACCGTTCATTGAAGATCTTGTGGTGGCTTTGAGTTATTACTCCCCTTTGGGTCGTTGTCTCTTTGACACATTAATTCCCCGTTTCCCTTCTTTTTCCTATTCAAATCCATGACTTTTCTCGGGTTTTAAATCTTTCATTGCTTAAATAATTTCATTAGAAATGATTTCTCGATCCAAATCTTAAAAGACACAGTCATCATAGTTGTCTAACACTTCAGGTGGAGCAAGGACGGAGGCACGGTTTGATATAGAAAAAGGGTCGGCAGCTGACAAATCCTACTGAACGTTTCTTTCACATCTAAATATCGAATAATATAACTTTGAATTGTTTCTCTCGTTTAATTAACCATGTTTTGTGTTATAACGCAGTTTTTTTTTGGCGATGTCCGGATATTGTCGCAAGTTTTATTCTTTTTTACCCCTATAGGCCTTCGTAAATTTGAGTTACCTTTCTTAGTCTACTTTTGTCATCTCACTTTTGTTGTATGTGGAATGCACACGTGGGGAACGTCATATCAATAAAAACTTAGATCCCGCTAAACATAGACCAACAAAGTAAGTATTTATTTTATGTGATTGTTTTGATTTTAATGTTGAATTACATAACATCTTTGCATTGTTCTTTATATTAAGAATGTAAACAAAAATAATTACGCGTGCCATTTTGCATAACGCACGTTTTATCATTGTTTTTAACTTTTGTCTATTATACGTTGTATTTGCTTGACCAAAATGGATGTAATTTGCAAATAAATAAATTTCATTAATGTATTGATACTTATTTTTATAAAACTAATTATGTTGATTTATTTAATATTCCTTTTAGTTGGTTTGCATCTATTTGTTTTTCCAAAAATGTATGGTACACAGTTAGTGTTATAATTTATATATTAAGGTGAAACTTTGTCGGGTCAAGATAAACCAACGGGTTGTCTCTTTGACGGAGTTTCAGGGGTAAATATCACAGAAATGGTCCTGTAAATAAATACCAGGAATTCCCTTATTAAACTACAGGGTTTGCTAGGCCCAGAGAATTTTACCTCCCGCTAAAGACAAAGATATAAGTTCCCCACTAATTAGTTTACCTTTCCTTCTCGGTGGCTGGAATGTGTCTGTGGGACCAATCGTCTGGCGCCAGATTCCTCCGCTGCATCACGTTACAGAGACTCTTTTTCGCGGGAACCTCTTCGGAACATCACTGCTCTTACCATTACCTCTTGTCATCCATTTGGGATGTTTCATGCCTCAGCCTTACCTAGCTGGGAAACCCCCGTGAAGTGGTCAATTTTACCATACTCCCCCCTGTTTTGAAAACGAANTATGTTTATATGACAATAAATATTTGAAATTTGAATTTAACCTCTTCAAGGATATCTGATAGTGTTAAGAATTGTCACTCTTCAGGTTTTTGAAACTGTCTCTGACTTTCGAAATTCTCATATTTAATCCATCATGATGCTTTAGAAAATTTTGCACACTGACCATCACCTTTCTTTTCAAAATAAGTTTTTAAAAATCTTGAATAAACTTTTGACAAAACTAATAAAATTCTTGATATATCTTCATTGCACTTCAAAGGTTAATTGTCTAAATGCAAAGTAAATAAAAAGAGGAGTTCGGTTTCCCGCCAAAATTTTAGGCACTTACATCTCAAAAACGGGCACACTGACCTATCAATATTTTTTCCTTTAAATAATGTATGATCAATGTAATAATAAATAAAGATACTAATTTCAAAACCTTGTGGAGTGACCATCCTTAAATCAAATACAAACTAGAAAAACTATGAACAGAACTCACAAATATATACCTCCCTCTCCCCATTTGATTTCAGAGAAAAGATAAAATCAAGCCAAATCTTAAAATGGTGCACAATTTCACCAAGTGGTCTAGGAGGAGTTGTTGCCATAAGTATGCACCCTATGGTGGACGGAATATAGAATGGACAGTCACCATATTCACCCATATACCGCCCTGCTAAATTTGGGGGGTTAATTAAGCAGATATATTTGCTACAGCATTGGATTTTGTTATTATAAACAAATGTAATTAACAACTGCTTTTAAAATCAAAGAATTATAGTCTCGAGAGTCACCAATTTAGAGAAAAGAAAACAATATAAAAGCCATCACAACTGAAGTTTGTGACAAATAAAAAATATTCAAGACACATGAAAGGTCCTGTATATCAGTCGTCTATTTGGCTTTTAGAACTGTCATGTATTGGTTTGCTAAAATTTTAATTGTCGGTTAACATATGCAGTGTAGATTATCAAGTCATCTATAAAATATATAATGTGTTTTGCAAATTCATAAATGATTAATTTTCTCATTTTTTACTTATATTTTAAAATATTTATGTTTGAAAATGATTGACACGTTATGTAATAAAATAGTTTGCCATTGGTAAACATAAACATTACTGAGAATGCAAGTGTTAGAAAGCACACATTAAGATGGGAAAAGAATCGACTTTCCCAATTGAAGCCGCCATTTTCGTGACTAGAGAAACCAATAAGTGAAAAGAATTTTCCCACCAAGTGGCGTAATACAGAAAAAACAATTGTTTACATTACCCGTCTCTTAAAAAAAAAACTTTATTTTCTTGCAAATTCAATAAATGTAGAAGAAACAGTACTTTTCCACAAAACGTTACATATAACTGAAAGTTTGTCGACAACAAAATCGTATAACTACTATGAACTTTGGCATCAAACCTAACCTCTCAAACCGTCAAATTATATTTTAGTTTATAGTTTTAACTCTCTCACCTTGTCTGTTTTAAAAGAATCATTAAATAAGGCATATTTTATACTTGTAAATATAATCATTAAATAAGGCATATTTTATACTATATATGATATTATACTATATATATTATATTTTAAATTTCCGAAATGGCCATACAGCTAACATAAGTTAACATTTGTGTTATGGTCTCATGTTCATTTACTCCATATCCTTTCGTAAAAAATTGTAAATATAACCATTAAATAAGGCATATTTTATACTTGTAAATATAAAACCTGGAAATAAGTAACTTTTATTCACAACTTATTTTCCCCAATATATAAAAGGGAGATAATTCAATCTGGTAGTCAAAAATGAAAATAGAACCAAACCTTTATAAAGGTTATTTATTCTTTTATTCACAAATTCATAGGTGCCGCCATTGGCGACTTCCGTATGAACTTGTTACTGGAAGGGTATAACGTTCGTAACACCTCGGCGTTTGCCGATCTATCGTTATAAGGTTCAATGATACAGGTATAACACCACTAATTCGGGATTTAGTCCCTATAGGAGACGATATAGTTCCAATTTAGTGTTGATTTTGTTACATATTGAAGATGTTGGCAGCTGAATCTTACTAAATTGGAAAGTTTATACTTTAAGGCTCCTTTTGAGCCTAAATTTATATTATTCCGTCAAGAAATAAAGATTTTGTAGGCATGGGCGGGGGAGTAATTTTTTCTGTAAAATTCAAGCAGGAGGTCCTTGTGTTGTTCACTGCCGGGAAACATTTCTTTCTTATATGCAAGTTAAGGAGGGGGGTGATTTTCTCATGAGAGTTTTGTGACATGTGTCACTATATTTGAACTTTTAATAAAATTTCTACAAAGTTTCAAACATGCGCAATTTAACATGGGAGTCTATGGGAGACTGAATTAGTGGTGTTATACCTAATACAAAAAATCACAAAAATCGGATTACCTTCAAAAGCTGTTTATTTCGATACCTAACTATCAAGTTGGACCCATGTTATCAAATTTCAACTTATTTTGTTGTCAATGGGTTTTGAATACCATATTTGGACATTAAAACCGATGTTACGTCATAATTTTACGGGTTTCACGCTAACAGTTGAAATACGCATTGTAAAGCCAAAATATGCATTGTGTATCGATTTAATGCAATATAGTGTTGATTTTGTTACATATTGAAGATGTGGCAGCTGAAGTTTACTAAATTGGAAAGCTTAAACTGTAAGGCTCCTTTTGAGCCTAAATTTATATTATTTCGTCAAGAAATAAAAAATTTATAGGCATGGGCGGCGGAGTATTTTTTTTGTGTAAAATTCAAGCAGGAAGTACCGATCCTTGTGTTTTTCACTGCCGGGAACCAGTTCTTTCTTATATGCAAGTTAAGGGGGGTTGGTTTCTTGAAAGATGCCTTTTTAATTTGAGACATGTTTCACTTCATTTGAACTTTAAATAAAATTTCTACATAGTTTCAAACATGCGCAATTTAACATGGGAGTCTATGGAAGACCGAATTAGTGGTGTTTTAAGGTTAGAAACCACCAATTCATTTCTTTAACATTAACATTTTCAACTGAAATTCCCCATATTCAAATCTGTCTGGACAATTTATCTTAAGTTTAACCTGTATGAAACCATATATTTTCCGAAAGGTGCATATCTCATCAACATCATATCAAAATTTCAGCATACCTTTAAAGCCTTCCAAGAGAGTTCCGAAGGCTGGAAAAACCCTATCTATAAATATACACGATTACGGCCAAAACATTACGCATTGATAGTATACCGGAAAACCCCTATGATAAGTACTCAAAGGATCATTCTAGTCAATTAACCTTGGTCTCAAAATAAGCCTGATACATCAATGTTCAAACAGGTGTATCATATGTTTCATTCCGACATTTATTTTTTAAGGTGCAAGAATTCAAAGTTATATTTAGATTCTAAAAGAGCTACTTTTTCATTTGTTCTAAGCGCTGATTGGCTGAATTGGTGGTTTGACACCTTAACATGATATTAAAACATTCCCCAGTGTAATTGCTGCACTTTTTCATGTTTTTAAGTTAATTTCCAAATTGTATACAGAAAATGACATCCTTTTACAAATTTTGTCCTCCTTTTCACCACTATTCAAAAAGTCACAGATTTAGTGTTTTCAGTGCTTTGATCAGGCTCAATCACTCATAGATGTTAAACATGGACACTAAACCAAATATACTCCTTTTGTGTAATGAATTGTCAACCCATGTTCAATACTAAGCCCTTAGAGTATTTTTCTATCAAAATAAGGCTGCAAATGT
>MJUU01043643.1:123633-146466 GCA_002080025.1 Modiolus philippinarum | reverse complement strand
TATCAACAAATGAATGAGTTATTTATGATAATCAATATAAAAAACGGCAAATCATTCGAACAGACCGCATTTTTGTCCCAGAAAACATCCAACTACCACAATATTTACAAGGTTTTTTTCTGCAAAATCATTAAATTTGTTCATACTAGCATAGAATAATGGTAGCTTTGCGTGGGCAATTATCAATTATTTGCCGATAAATTTTTGGAATAAACCAACCAAGAAATTGTGTACAAACATATTTCTAACCATTTATATATGAATAATCTACTATACAAATATCAGTCAGGTTTTATTCCAGGATGTTCCACGAGCCATCAACTTATTGAAATTTATCATACTCTTTTGGAAGCTTTGGATAATAAACAGTTAATAAGCATAACATTTGCTGATGTTAGTAAGGCGTTTGATCGTGTTTGGATTAAAGGGTTAGTTTTAAAACTCGAAAGATATGGTATAAAGGGAGATCTGCTCAAATGGCTGAAAAATTATCTGACACATAGATCACAGAGAGTAATTTTAAAAGACACACTGTCAAGGGTAGGGGGGTTAAAAGCAGGCGTGCCGCAGCACTTGGACCTTTACTTTTCTTGGTGTACATAAATGATATAGCGGACGAAATGGTAGGGTTGACCAGACTTTTTGCAGACGACACATCTATTGGTCACACAGCATATGATGAAACCACTTAAAAAATATGATTAATATCGATCTTGAAAACATTAAATTGTGGGCAGACCAATGGTTGGTTAAATCTAATCCTTCAAAAACAGATATTTTAATATTTAATGTTAGGAATCAGTTTAATAATTTGTCGTTTGAATTCGACAATACAGAGCTACATACTGTGAATAAGCATAAACATTTGGGTGTTATTTTTAGTAGTGACTGTAAATGGACACACCACATTGATTACTTAATTCAAAGGGTATCTAAACAACTAAATGTTCTTAGAAAACTTAAATTCATACTGAAAAGGGAATATCTAGAGAATATATATTTTACTTTCATTCGACCTATTTTGGAATATTCATCAGAAGTTTGGGACAATTGCAGACAACGGAATTCAGACAGATTAGAAAAAATACAAATTGAGGCAGCCCGTATAGTAACAGGTCTTACTAGTTATTGTTGTCTGGAAAATATAGTATCGTGAAACAGGGTGGGAAAAATTGATCACACGACGGGAGGTTAAAAAATTATGGTTTTTTTTTTTTATAAAATATATAGTGGGGATAGTCCCGAATATTTGTCTGAACTGGTTCCCCCTACTATTTGAGAATTAACGAATTATAACTTAAGAAATCGTCAAAATATAAATCAGCCGTTGAACATACTTACATTATACCAGAACTCATATTTTCCGGCTACAATTAGTTCCTGGAACTCTTTAGATTTAAATATTAGACAGTCACCAACCTTTCCATCCTTTAAGCGGTCTGTGCAACAACATAAATTTAAAAATAAAAAAAAAACCATCACATTTTCTAGTTGGTGACAAGTATTCAAATATTTTACATGCCAGATTAAGAAACAAGTGCAGTGCTCTAAACTCAGATTTTATATAATTGTAATTTAGTACAGGATTCACGCTGTTTATGTGGATATCGTGAACATGGTGAAGAGAATGCAGAGCATTTTTTACTATACTGTAATAGATAAAAGACAAATTTTATTTTACGAGCTAGAAAGTAATAATATTCCAATAACATTAGATACTTTATTATTTGGAAACGAAATTTTTGATCCAGCTTTGAATAACTTTATATTTTTAAAAGTTCAATCATGCATCAAAGACACAGGGAGATTTTCTTTTCATTAACATACGTTATAACTCAATACAAAATTGTACATTTCCAAATTATTTGTTGTCCATTGTTGACTCCGGGGAAAAATCAATCATGGTTCACAGTGTTTATAAAGTTCGTTAATAAGGTATTAATAATATTAGAATTAAACTTACCAGGTTCAATCATACATCCAAATTTTAAATTATGTGAATCACTATTTCACATAAAAAAGTTCATTGTGTACCACACACAGTTCAATAAGGTCATTATGTAGTTTACTCACAAAATGGTCAGCTCGATTCATTATAGATTGGACCGTATCAATTTTCTTATGTTCAAGGATATATTATTTTGATCTTTTTCTATTCATTATTCTAATATTAATGCCTTAATTACCTAGAAAATTTCTATATTATGTAATCATATGTCTATTACTGTATATATTATGTATGTAATGGAGAAGATGTTCTAAGTTGAAAAACTTGTATCTTATCCATTTGTCTATCTTTTGACAACAAAATATGTTTACATTACATTACCAACAAGCCGTTAAGGCTGGAGGTTTTACACAAAATTCTCATAGGTTTAACATTGAACTGAAAAAGGGGCCTTTAACCTTAACTGAATATATGTGATGGATGTAGTAAAGAATTTGAACAGATATATCATGATAAGGAGGGATGTTTGCCAAAAAATAAAAGTTGACGGGCGGTAAAATTTCCCGAGACCCGAAGGCGAGGGAAATTTGGACCCAAGACTTGTATTTTTGGCAAATACACCGACGTTCATGATATATTTGTTTAATTACACCAAATGTCTCTATCATTAAAGCGCACATATGACTCCGGGACAAATACCATGGTGGAGGGGTATTTGCCAAAAATACAATGGCTATTGACCAATCAGAATGCAGCTTACTTACACAAGCTGTAATTTTTTAGCAAACATTGATTCACTGACACTCATGGGAACACATACAACTGATTAACTGTTGAAATGTGTTGCAGTGTAATGCGTAAGGATACATCCGGTGAATCATTTTGTGAATATAGTACCTAAAAGTCAACATTTATGAAAGTACTATTTTCACCTAAACAGTGGCAGTAGAATACCGAAGGAACAAAGCACATGATTACATAAATCAAAGTCCAGAGACAAGGCAAAAGCAAGAACACAAGAAGACGGAAGACCAAAGACACCACGTGTCCACAAAACACATAAACACTACAAATAAAACACGAAAAACTAAAGCACTAACAGTGTGAACTCTCAAAAAACAGAGTGACATCAGGTGCTCCGGAAGGGTTGGCATGTCTTGCTCTGTATACAGCACCCGTCATACTGTCAATGGGTCAATCCAGGGTAAAGTCAAAACCGGTAATGTCGAATCTGGGGAGACGTAAATCTAGTTAAGTGACAGGCATTCATTTACATCAAAACTTCTGTATGCCTAAATAGATACTTTTGTCTTTGATCATTCTTTATGATGTTATAAGCATTAGTCTCAAACGCGTAACAGTTAATTAGTCAAATAATTGGCTTTCCTTTATTGTACCATTCAAACGATGGATATTTGATAAACCCAGAGTCAGGAAATATCTGTCTTCCTATGTCAAAATATATGTTTCAAATGGAACAATATCGCAGTGTTTGAAAAGCTCTAAGAAATACAGTTAGATATGTCATTTTCCAAGATTAAATCCTAAAACGTAATTTCGTGAGGATGTCAGATCAGTTATAAGAGTTGCCATGGATACAATCCTTTGTTCATATAGTTTTATTATTTTGCAAAAATTATGTCAAGACAGTTTATTTATCTCGGGCAAAAAATTATGTTAAAACAGTTCATTTACCTGGGGCAAAAATGACGATATAAACTCTGCCAAAAAATGGTTAAAACAGTTTATTTATCTTGGGCAGAAAATGATGTTAAAAAGTTTATTTATCTAGGGCAAAAAAGGATGTTTAAACAGCTTATTTATCTGGGGCAAAAAATTATGTTCAAATATTTTATTTATCTAATCCCAAGAATGAAGCAAGAAAACTGAAAACATTGTCCATGAAGGTTCAAATAGAAACTGCCAGGAATATTATAGTACCCTATAGGAAATAATATGTCATCGTCGGATGTACACTTAGGACGTATTCCGTAAATCTACGGAATCTAGGATTTTAAAAATTATATCATTTTATCTTTAAATCTGGAAGAAATCATGATCCATTGTCTAACTTTGAGTATTGGTTAAAAATTTATTTAGACGTTAATTTTTCCTTTAAACAATATAGTTGTTAAATAACCTGTAATTATCAATTGTTTGCAACAGCAAGGCAATGTTTCAGCGATCAATTGGAATACCAATGGGGATCAGTAGTACACCACTTTGGTCTGTTTCATTTATTAGTTTATACGAACACATAGGCTTTTTTACCTACCCAGGAATTTTTACCGACCCAGTAGTCAGTACTTCGGTGTTGGTCCGAAAACGGTCAGTACTTCGGTGTTGGTCCGAAAACGATATTATTTTGAAATTAACAAAATTATGTTAAAACTAATAAGGAATATCTCCCTTGTGAATAGCACTGTCCTAAGCTGATTCTCGATTTTCTATTTAGATCCTAGTGGTTATATGTTCCCTTAGCTTTTATACATTTCGGTTTATGGACTTCCAAATGTCTTGATTTGATCTGCACTGAAGAGACATAATTTGCCGAAATGCGCATCTGCAAAAACTAAATTGACTTTAACTTCGGTATTTTGCTGTTTATGAAGAAATAAACAGCTGCGCCAAGTCGCATGATACGCCCGTCGTCACCCTTCAAAACTTTAAGTGATTAAGGGGTTCTCAATTCAGAAGCACCAATAACTACCTAATTAAGCTTGATATCTTTTTCAGAAATTTATCTGTGAAGTTTGAAGTGAGCTGATCAAAGTACTTGTCAGTTAGAGCAGGACATATAAAAAAATTGCCTTAAAATTGACGAACAAAGTCACATAACTCTTGCAAGAAAAATCGAAGTATACAGATCGTGAGGCCATCATACCCACTACCTCTACAAAGTTTGAAGTGAAATGACAAAAGGGTTGTCAAGTTAGAGCGCAACATGTAAAAAATTGCCTTAAAATTGACGAACAAAGTCACATAACTCGAAGTATACAGATCGTGAGGCCATCATACCCACTACCTCTACAAAGTTTGAAGTGAAATGGCAAAAGGGTTGTCAAGTTAGAGCGCGACATGTAAAAAATTGCCTTAAAATTGACGAACAAAGTCCCATAACTCTTGCAAGAAAAATCGAAATTTCCCGAACAAGTACCCAGATCCTGAGGCCATCATACCCAATACCTCTAAGGTTTGAAGTGAATTGGCCACAGGGTCGTCAAGTTACAGCGCAACATGTAATAAATTGCCTTAAAATTGACGAGTTAAGTCCCATAACTCTTGCAAGAAAAATCGAAATTTCTCGAAAAAGTATACACATCGTGAGGCCAACATACCCAATACCTCTACAAAGTTTGAAGTGAATTGGCCAAAGGTTAGTCAAGTTAGAGCACGACATATGAAACGGACGAACAGACGGACGGACGGACAATCGGACATCGGTATACCATAATACGTCTGTCATTAGACGGGCGTATAAAAATTCAGTTTTGGTACAGATATTATTCATTCGTATTACAATACTATATTAAGAATTGTTCATACTATGTTTAGGAATTTTCTGTATCGTTTTTGCGCAAAATGAACTAGCAAGAACATAAATAACTATTGCATCGCCAAAACTGGCCCATGTGCGTCCTTATTGATAGGTCTTGACACCTGAAATCAAATGTTTTTCAATTGCAGGGATTTTGAACCAAATAATGATCTCTCCGCTTTTAACTGGTCACATTCCAATACCTTTGTCCTAGAAAACAGCAATACTGATATCCAAAAACTTACATAACAGAATACGGGACTTTCGAGATAGGAGCATATGACAGAATCGGGGGTACTTTACTAATTTGCATAGCGGTCATCTTGTAACTCTTGCTTGTCGGCCATGTTTAGTTGAAATGCATAGGGGGGGGGGTATTGAAATTTTGCAAAAATATCTATTATACACTTCAGAACATATTTGTCCGCATCTAGCAAGATTCTACACATTATTTACATCTATTCTATACATAAATACTTATCTGTAATACTGAAAATTTCCGACCATTAAGTTTGAAATTCGAAGCGGGATCGTGACATTTTGACTGTAGAAGCCATTGTAAGACTGCCGGGTAAGCTATCTTTGACAGACAAATACACATCAAAGATAAATATGTAGCAAATTTGTCCGCATATGACTGTAAAATATATCTCGCATAGATTCATTAAGAATGGTCTCTTTTAAACTTACTCGGGAAAATTTGTTGCCAAATTAAATTTAAAATGTGTAATTCCAAGCTTTCCAGCGCCTGGAAATCCTTCTACAGACGGGTTTTAACCACAATTTCTATGTTTTAAAATTCCCTCAAAAACTTTTCACCACGGAAGATAACATAAATAAAGTACTTTTAGAAAAAAGACGGGGGTAGTATAAAGATAATCCGGAACACTGAGATGTACTTCAGAAGTTTAACTTTAATAAAGGGAAGTAATTCACCAAGAAAGGGGCATGGTCACGTGATTTTACCTCATGAATAAAATACCCCCGATTCTTCCTTATGGCTCTTGTGTTATTGAAGGCGGAAACGATCTCCTCAAATACCATGCAGCTAGAAGGATAACTGGATTCCAGACCTAATGAATAGAAATATATACCACATAAAAACAAACTGTTTATGGAATTGAAGTGTACTTATTATTTGTCCTACTTGACATTTATTTAACTAAATTTTAATTGTCGAAAAACAATTAATCTGAAGCGCTACAAATAAATTAAATATAAATCACCCTTGGCTCAACAGTGTTAATTAATTAGTGATTAGCAAAATTTTATTTTGACGAATGACATGCATCGATCAAATCATACAAAACATTGCAGAGTACATTTGTCTTTGTCCTGTTTTTCTTGCTTCTTTATCGCCGTGATTATTGATGTTTTCCTTACATTTTTTGTGCTTTCGTTGATATTCGTTGGCCGATATGTATCGTTACTATGTCTCCTAAATAAAAATGCGTCGACAGGGGAATGCCTATGCTTAAAGGAATAGCAAGTTCAACAAAACACATATTGAGATGACAGACAAAACATTAACAAAAGAAAGGTAAATGAACAAGAAAGTCGCCAAAAGACCAATCACACAACGGATCCAACATCGGAAGAGCTACAGAAAGATTGAACATCATCTTCTGAACTATACATTAAATTTCTGTACCTACCCCGGAGGGAACCTCGGAATATTGAAATGGGACCTAATATCTCCTGTTTGCAGGCTATGACCCCTCCTTGATAAGGCTGAACCCGCGATATAGAAATAGGACCCAGTATTTGGGGCTGTACGGTACAAGCCTCCAAAACTGGATGTCCGTGGTAGTGTGCGGGATGAATAAATACATAACCAATGTCTGCAGGCCCAGTATGCACCACAAAAAAATATTCTGGACGAGATGTTAACTCAGGCTCACGTGGTTTAAGAAATGCGACGCTTCCTGCACGTTAAAGAACCTTTGTAGCAAGGTCTTTTTGAGTAGCCCGTACTAGGTGATCGGCTACAAGGCTAGATCCTCCGCCCCTTTCGATTACACTCTACTTTCCAGTGGCAGTCAGAATTCCCACCCCATGGTCATTTTCATACCCCAAAGTGATTATCAATTGACAAACTTGTTCCCGTCTTGTTATAGCTCAAATATTGCTGAGTAGACGTTAAACAATATTCAATCAATCAATCATTAAATTTCTGTGGTAACCATAACGAATGTCAGTCTTGATGCTTGTTTTATAACGTGATGTAGCTTTGTACTATGTGCGTGACTATTTGATAAAGGCACGTTCTCTGTGCAAAACAATTAATTTTGCTTAAACCCGTTATAGTTTACTTATGCAAATAAAAAGAAGAAAAAAAAGAAAAGATTTAATTTGAAAGTCCTGTATGAGACATAACTAATATATTTTTCCTCAAACTACTTGGTAGCTCTCAGAAATGGTGGCACAAGTTTTGCTAGATGGTTTCAGAAAACCCGTTCGAAAATAGGAGTATAGTGTTTATTGCATAGTGCGTGTCATCTCATCTTGTCATATTAAATCACTGGATTTATCTTATGAAGCATGTACAATTAATCATTATTTTATCTGAATCTTATTTATACATAGATTATACACTCAGTAAAATGGACATAAAGGATTACATTTTAACATATTGTGGCGGATGGAGTGTCATCACCTGTCTTGTGCTTTTTACGGCAACTTTTCTTTGGGTTCGGTCTCGAAGACCTCGGGACCTGCCTCCAGGACCTACACCTTTTCCTCTGATTGGAAATATTTCTTGTTTGTTCGGTGGAGACTTTCTTAAAACAATTGCAAGTCTCAAGGAGAAATATGGACATATTTACAGTCTGTCAATTGGACCGTATTGGGCCGTGTTTATAAATGATTCCAAACTGCTGCGTGACGTTCTGGTAAAACATGGAGACAAATTTAATGATAGACCAGCAGATTTTGTCTTTAAAACTTTACTTGAAAGGAAAGGTAAGCCAAATATAGGATGAAGTCTATTTTTGTCGACGTGCTATCTTTTTCTTTTGTGATAACACATTGTATTTAAAAGGTCATTCAGTAACAAATTAAAATACACCTGAAGGAAAAAAAGCGGGGAAATTATAAAATAAATTTTTCTTTGTCAAATACACCATGTAGGTACATAAACATCCTGCTATAGATGGAATATACATTTGTCATCAGTTTGCCACGTGCAATGTTTGCACCTAATTTATACATTGTACATGCATTTTTATCCCTGTTTATTTATTTTGCTATTCTAATTTTCATAACATTTGTTGGTGTTCACACTGCTAGTGCTTTAGTTTTAAGTCGTTCTTGTCAATTTTGATTATTTGTTTTGTCTTTGCCATGCTGTCTCAATTCATGTTGGATATGAATTGCTGTGTTTTTTTTATTTTTGATTTCGGAATTTCCCCTTTCCTCATTTTTGCTTCGGTATTCGTTTGTCGATGTATTTCATATCAAAAGAAGTTTATTGATATATTATCATATATTATCTTCCTTTGACCATATATACGTGACTTGGCATAAAGATATAGGTTACTTGGCATAGATATAGGTTACTTGTCATAGAGAGATAGGTTACTTGGAATAGAGAGATAGGTAACTGGGTATAGAGATATGGGTAACTTGGCATAGAGGCATAGCTTACTTGGCATAGAGATGATAATGATAAAGACAACTTAGCATAGAGATAAAGCAAACTTGGCATAGGGTCATATTTGACAAACGTTTCCCATTGTAAAGATAAATAGTCTTTAAGAGAGTAACAGTATGACAATATTTTTTTACATTCAGCATTATAAACATCATACTTGTATAATATAATATTTTTTTTAGTTTGAAAAACCAGGAGAGATCACCCTTAAAAAATATATCGAAGTTGATATATTTAGAGATGGGGGTGATAAATCATAAAATTCAATTTAATTCTAGTTATTCGGCAACTTCATGAGCAATTATGGGCTCACAGTCTATTAATGTTTTATTACATTAATAATTCAAAGAATTGATTGGTTTTTTTCTACGCCATGTTTAAATAGGAAGCATTGATTTACTTGAGATCGAACAAAATTGGCCATTATAATAAAAATACAGAAGTTACTGTTAATTTATTTTCTATATATGCGCATTTCCACAACTAATGTCCCTTCAGTGCAGATCAAATCAAAATATTTTGAAATCCTTGAAACGAAATATGTGCAAAAGCTGATAGAGAACACATTACCAATATGATCTAAATAGAAGAGTTAAAATCAGCCGAGGACGTAAAAGGGTGAAACATGCAATAAATAAAATTACACATTTTAAACAATTTTAAAAAACTACACGTTTAAAATGCCAAAATTATTATTTCAAATGAAAATTAATTGCAAATAAATATTTCTTTACAGAAGAAATAGCTACTTAAGCTACTTAATACATTCGGTCAAAATCAAAGATGGTTATATATTTCACTTGAGAAATTTCACATTGGGGATAACAACTCTAAACTCAATCATAAAGTATGAATGTCATGAATGTGTATCTTAAACACTTGATTAACAACAAAATACCGAAATTACTGTTAATTTATTTTCTGCATATGTGCATTTCGACAACTTATGTCTCATCAGTGCGGATCTAACCAAAACAACTGGAAGTCCATTAACCAATTATGCATTTTGTCTTTTAATGTTAAACATTACAAACAGAAATATATATATTTATTTTTAAGGCATTTCATCCTCAAACGGGAATGTGTGGAAACATAAGAGAAATTGTTCACTCAAAGCATTAAAGCACTTTGGATTTGGAAAGAAAAGCATGGAATCAAAAATAATTGAAGAAATACAGTGTTTCCTAAAAGATATAGAAGAGATAAAGGGTGCTTCTATTTGTATTGAAAATACGTTACGAGTAGCAGTGTCAAATATAACATGCTCAATTGTTTTTGGAAAGCGTTTCACTTACACAGATCATACATTTGTCAAACTTATTCGAGATCTGGATGACATTATGACGAACCCTTTTATACCAGTTGTAAATTGGATGCCGTTTTTGCATAAAATCAGTAAAATATGGGATGTTTTTGGAACACACAGAAGTATAAATCTTGTAAAGGATTGGAGACACCAGATGGCGACAGTGATACAGGAACACGTGCCCATACTTGATAAAAATAATCCTCGAGATTTCATTGATGCATACCTCGTTGAAGATGAAAATCATAACGCAGTCGACAATTCACAGTACAGAGGTATGAAATTATGATTTAAGAAATAATTCATGGGAGCTCGAATATATACTTTTTTACCACAAATTGCCCCTTAATGACAAACATTCTACCCTGAGCGATTACAAATGGTAAAAAATCGACCTAAAGGCCCAGCCAATTGAAAAATCTGTATATATTCAAGCTTTCCAGGATTGTTTCGATTCTAAAATGACAAATAAAATTAATTTTGGAAGTGAAGCACTTGCAGATTAAGCCAAAT
The DNA here is from genome assembly GCA_002080025.1 of Modiolus philippinarum. NCBI lineage: Eukaryota > Metazoa > Mollusca > Bivalvia > Mytilida > Modiolidae > Modiolus > Modiolus philippinarum. The sequence continues at coordinate 135,509 of MJUU01043643.1, read as the reverse complement.
AAAATAAACGAATATTTGCTTATCTCTAATATTTCAACATGTCCATACAAAAAAAAATACCGAAGTTACTATTAATTTATTTACAAACAAAGACATGCCTATTACACCGAAACTTAATATTATAACAAAAATAAATAATAAAACGTCATTACAAAGTAAAGAAACAGAAATGACATGTCATTACAATACAAAAATTAAAGGATATGGGGTCAATGCACATCAGATAAAGTCTCTACAAATACTTGGTAGAAATAAGCATAGAAACAACACTTTATTGTTGTTCTTCATCGTGAAGTCATCATGAGGTCTTCAATAATGAGCTTTGCGCATACCTCATAATAAGTTCAAGACGGCCCCTATCACTGGTTTGAGTGGAATATATTGGTAATTGTTGAACAACGCCACAACAATAACATATTTTGCGGGATCGTTAACACCGTGTATCATCCGTACACAGGATATAGGTACCAAGACTGGTTTTCATTGAAAGTAGAAAGTACAATGACGGTTACCATTAGTGTACGTGGATCCAGTTTAGCTACTAAGTAGCTATACACTGGTACCCCCGTACACTAATGGTAGATTCCATTGAAATTTAAACGAAAACCAGCCCTGGTACCTATATCCTGTGTACGGATGATACACGGTGTTAACAAACATGAAATTAACTAGCAAAGTGCTCTTACAATCACTATCATCCGTTGGACGACAAAAGCACTAATGTCCTATGCCGACGGACAGATGCAACACATTGATATACAAAAGGTGCTAATCAAGTGGATTGTAAGAAAACTTAGAACAACAAAAAGGGAGTTGTGGGCACTTTAACAGGTTGTCAGAATAATATTTGGAAATTACACAAAAAAAATGCAAAAATTTGAAAGTATGAGTATCTCCATGAAGCAGCTAAGGTTCATTGCGACCTCTCAAAGTAACTTCAGTGTCGATATTTTATTATATTTCCAGACGATAGTCTCGAAGGTGTTTTGCTGGATTTATTTACTGCAGGAACTGAAACAACATCAACTACTCTTCTATGGGCTGTTCTGTTTTTAGTTTGTAACCAAGATGTACAGGAAACTTTGTATGAAGAATTAATGGCAGTTGTTGGTTCACATCAACAGCCTTTATTTGAACATAAAGATAAACTGCCTTATTGTGAAGCATTTATCTATGAAACACAGAGATTGGGCAACATCTTTCCTTTATCCTTACCACGAACACCTTCCGTCGATGTCGTAATCGGAGGTTATAGAATACCAAAAAGAACAGTTGTTATTCCTAATTTTGATTCAGTTATGCACGATGAAAGGATATTCCCAAATTCAAAGAAGTTTGATCCATGCAGATTTTTGAACAATGATGGAACCTTAAATAATCGCCGACAAGATTTCTTCCCGTATTCTCTTGGTAAGTATTAAGAAATGATCGGAGAATGCAAAAGAAGCAGATGAACAAGTAGCATTGCTACAAGAGGGATCAATCAGGGCCCAACAATTTGAAAAACAAGTACAACAAAACAAATAGCATTTTTTTTTTTTAAATGAACCAACGTACATTCTCAAGGAAAACAAAAGAATCAAATTTTTCAAGAATTGAAAAAAAAATGACCAAAAATACGTACAAGTATTTAGAAATCATAATTAGCCAACATTCGGAGCGGTATAGATTTTTAATGTACGTGAATTACTATCAGTTTGTGGAAGGCAAGGTCTTTAGAAAAATCCGAGATGAACTTAAATATGTGAGTGAGGTTTATAACAGTCAACAAAAGTAAAGTAACAATAACATTAAACCAAGTGAAAATATTGAGTATAATTATTTCTGGTATCAAAATACATCGGCAAACGAATATCGAAGCAAAAGTGGTGAAAGAGGAATTTCAAAAGCAAAAATCCAAAATCACGGCAATTCATATCCAACACGAATTGAGACAGAATGACCAAGACAAAAAAAAACAACAAAAAACAAACAAACTTAAGCACTAGCAGTGTGAACTCCAACAAATCTAAGGTATCATCAGGTGGTCCCGATCAGTAAGGATGATCGGCTCCACACGTACTGGGGCACCCGTAACACTCCCAGTGAAAAGTCCGGTTTTGTTACAGTCGGTGTTTGTCAGTCCGGTAAAAAACTCTGGATCTATCCAAAGACATTTATTATTTTATGTGAAATAGAAACATTGAAACGGTCTGTCAAATCATAGTGACAACTGTAACACTTCTGTAGTGACAATTGCAAAAGCAACAGTGACTGAACATACCCTTGATACATACGTTTTTATACAATAATTTCGCTCTGTTGACAAAATCGCTGTACAAACTTTAGGCACCGCCATAACGAAAGAGTTGTGAAATGAAGACGCCTTATGCAGCAGATTTTGGAATATTACTGCTGAAAAAGGGAAAGTTCACTATTGGAAAGTCGAAATCATCACGTTTGTCGTAAAGTTTTGTTTTCAAACTTCCAGAATTGTCGAAAATCTATTGATATAAACCACTTTCTCTTTGTTTTTTGTGTTGAAGCTAATTCTTGCTCTAAACCCCTTTTCAATTAGTTTCTAGCCTTTTTAGGCTATCATAGTACATCGAAAACTGAACTTGAAGCTCATTTTACTGTACCGAAGAGACATGCATTGTATGTTGTACAAAAGACCATACAAAAGACCTTCCACAGAAATAAAAAATGGCAACATTACAATAGGGACTAACTGCGCGCCACTTTTTGGCTGATCTCTTTTTTTCTCGTATGAGGTGAAGTTTTTACAATTGTTAACACAGAAAAAAACATTTAGCCCAGTCCTTTAATTTCGGATTCCGCTACATAGAAGATGTACTTTCCTTTAATAATCCAAAATCCAGGGAATATTTACAACAGATCTATCCAAATGAGCTTGAAAATAAAGAGACTACTGATACACCTGTCCATGGATTGTTCGTTCTCTGACTGACGGTTCGCTTGTCATTTACTTTACACCTACTTCAGCTTCGTGCTTAGATCTTTTAATATATATTGACGAAGATGGACATTGGAAATCTAAGCTCAGACAAACATGATGATTTGAACTTCCCAGTTGTGATCTTTCCCTTTCTGGGCAGCAATATACCTACCTCTCCAGCTTATAAAGTGTACATTTCACAGTTGATTCGTTTCTGTAGAGCATCTAGTTTATACAGTAATTTTTTGAATAGCGCAAAAGGCTGCTTAGTCAGGGATTTGTTCAGCCTTTGTTACTTTAATCGATTCAGAAATTCTATAGCCGTCACCATGACATCATTGACAGATATGACGCGTCTGTGTCCCAAATGAAAACGGACATTTTCAGTTAGATTTCACGTCTTCACGGATTTGACATAACCGGATTTGACTCAACCCTGGATTGACTCACTGATAGTGTGACGGGTGCCGCTAGCGAAGCACGACATGCTTACCCTTCCGGAGCACCTGATGTCACTTCTAGTTTGTAGTTCACATTATGAATGCCTTAGTTCTTAATGTTATCTGTTTATTTCCGTGCATTGTAGTTGTCTCAAGTCTTGTTTTGTCTTTTTTTTTCTCTCTGTTGCCTTTTTGGCCATGTGTTTGGACTTCAATTTCTGTGGTCATCGTTTCAATTGTTCCTTCGGTATTTTACTGCCGTTGTTATCCTTGAGTGGTATGGAGTTAGCAGTCTAAATGTATTGGGTTTTGTTAGTATGTTTATTACATTACAGAGAACTGGATAGAGAAAGGGGGAATTTTGGGTACCCATAAACTGGTTTCACCAAACTGCTAGTGCCGGTTCCGAATCCGGCTATTCAGTGTTCCTATCGTTTTTTACATTTGTTTTATATGTGTTTTCTGATGGAATGTGTGGTTTGAATCCATTTGCGGTCATTCTGGGTTTTAACTGTTTTAATTATACAAAAATTTCAAGTTAAGTTTTTTTAAACAGTACGAATTTAAATCAAAAATTAAAATTTGGGCAAAGATATTTCTCTTCATTAGCATGATTGGTTCAAAGTTTGTTAAAAAAAAAGTACAGTATACAGGATTATTATCTTGCTCTTTTTGCAAAAAATATTTTCCTACTGACGTCATTCTCTTTAAGCGGTATCACACAAAGTTATATTTAACTAAATATCACTTGATTATTGACAGAAAACAAACATCCACTTGTTGCTCTTCATGGAAGCAATTAATCAGCAAGGAAAATCACTTTTACAAAATTATATATTTTAGAATCGAATACGATTACCCGTGTGTCATATTAAACAGGTTTTATACGCACAGAGGTACAAAACATACTCTAAATAAATATGGACGCTTATTATCTTTTGTAGGTCGAAGAGTGTGTCTTGGCGAGTCACTGGCGAGGATGGAGTTATTTTTGTTCGTAACATCTATAGTAATCAGGTTTAAAATCCTTCCTGCAGAAGATCAATCACCCTTGATCCTAGGAAAAATTGGAACGACATATTCCCCGATGCCTTTCAAAGTACGATTTGTGGTGAGATAACAAGGACATAGAGACAGCTCAAGGGAAATGTTTTAATTTAATGAACAGACAATAATTAATACCTTTGTAGCTTATAAAGCTAAACAGACATGAATTACTTAACATTGTTATCATATGAACAGAACCAATTTACTCATACATTTAATAAAAGTCTTTATGATAAACTTGGTTCAATCGTAACTACTCGGACCATTTGTTTGATATATTAACCTCGTATACATTCCAACTCAGACCTTATAACGGATTTTTATACCCTTATGACGGTTAAAAGCTAATTTCCCTTTAATGTGTAGGTATACAAGTGGATCGTCAGGTCATGCTATGAAGAAAAAGTACGAATTTTAAAATTGATAAATCTACTTATTTTGTCTGTTTGGAAGTATATTGTATTTTTACTTAAACAAACTTTTCTTGAATGTCCATTTTGTGGTGATAAACTTAAATACAAAGTTATTAGACTGTTTTGAATTTTATTCGTAAGTTATTGATTTGAAAAATAAAATTTTCAAAATTTAAAAGTTTCAAGGGGAATACTTAAGACTATATGTTTTTTACTCAAAAGATATCAGTCGAAAAGATTCGAATGATATACGGACAGACTAACAGACGGACGGAAACACGTCAAATGATTTTTTTACATGTACTTTGAAATTTCGTTTTTCAAAAATGATCAATGTCACTGAAGCGATTAATGAATATTGAAATTACAGATATCTTATTTTGGAAATTTGAGTTAAGGATATTTGAAAATGAATTATAAATGTCTAAAATTCATATGAAATTATTTATCAATGTCTGTAGTTTTTTTTATACATATTCATATATTAAAAATGAATGATTAAAATCTATAAATCATGCGTGACAGGACAGCCTACCTGCGTTGTAGTAGGTTGTAGATATATAGCCAGTAAAAATTGACTGAGCTAAGGGAATATTTCTTTAGCTCATTCAGTTAGGTGGCTGGCTGAAGTGCTAGAGGTCCCGGGTTCGATCGCCGGTGGTGACACATTGCAATTTTGCAAAGAGATTCATCCTCTCCGGTTACATTTGGTGCCCAGCTAAAAAAACAACGGTGGTTAGAAGGAGCTAACCAGGGTTTATAGTGAGATTTGTGTTAGAGTCATACATAGCAAGAGTAGGAGGAAGTGTGACAGGACAGCCTACCTGCATTGCAGTAGGTAGTAGATATATAGCCAGTAAAAATTGACTGAGCCAACGGAATATCTCTTTAGCTCTTTCAGTTTGGTGGCCAGCTGAAGTGCTAGAGGTCCCGGGTTCGATCCCCGGTGGTGACACATTGCAATTTTGCAAGGAGATTCATGCTCTCCGGTTACACATGTATCAATTCCTATAGGTCGGTGATAGATAATAATACATAGGAAAAATACAAAAATGGCTTCGAAATGACTAAGAAGCTTCAACAGCTGCACGACATTTGAGCGATTTTTTGAAAATTGAGCTTCATCATTTAAGCCAAAATATTTTCTACATTTTTAATATTGTAAACCGGGAAATTTTGGTGCCGTCTTTTTTTCGCGGTTTGGATAATATATATTTCATTTCGCGCAGTGTTGAATTCGCGATTGTACCTCGAGCTGTTTTATTACCATAATGTATCAAATATTCGCGACATTTTTTATTTTCCGGCTTTAAATAGCAAAAATAAAACTGCAGCGAAAATTTCCCGTTTGTGAATAATTTATGTAGGTATCATGTAATAAACAGTTTCTGCTTATAAAAAAACTACTATATAAAATTATTACCCTCACATTTACTCCGATCAATATACAATGGGTGTTATAACAAATTATCAAGAACCAAAGTCCAAAGGGTAAGAAGACAAAGCAGGTGCAATACCACCGGAAAATTGTCAACCGCAATGGTACATGCTTTTCAGCAGAACAAAGTGGGATCAACTGGGTGTAAGAAGTTTATTTGATGATCATATATACTCGTACAGTAGAATGACTTTAAAGCTTTATCACGATCATACAGCACTTGAGCAAATTGCAGCATTCATATAAAATATGTCAAAATACTTGTGAAAAGTACCATGCATGAATAAAAATCAGTTACAAAATTATAAGTTCGATCTAGCTAAAAACTTAAAAAGAGCCATGCATGAATAAAAAACAAATTAAAAATTTACATGTCCGTTCTTGCTGAAAACTTATAACGACTGAATATAAAAATCATTATTTGATCCCACGATAAAAAGTTCTTTAATTTTAATGCCCCCATATCGAGGATCTGGGGCATTGTTTTTGTCCTGTCTGTCGTTTGTCTGTTTGTCTGTTTGTCCGTTTATTTGCTTGTCTGTGCGTCCGAAACTACTTTGGCTATAACTTTTGAACCATGCAAGGTAGACTTTTTTCATACTTGGCAAGTGTATAGGTCTAGTCAAGAGGAACATAAATATGCAAAGAAAATTAGGTCAGGTCAAAGGTCAAGGTCACAGAGGTCAAAAGGGGGGTGAAATTGGCTGTTTTCGCATATTTGGCAGTAGAATCCTTATTATTTATCCTATAGAGACAGGGTTTGTTTTATGTTTTTGCTAATAAAATTGAGCAACTGAAGTATTTCAACAGATTTGAGGTAGCATTTACCGTTTTTGAGAAACAAGAGGCCCAAAGGGGACAAACGGAAAAAAAATGAATTTTTAATTTTTTTGTCGGATCTTGATGCAGCATTTTTCTGTAGGTTTCTTATCGTATGTTTAAACAGATACATTTAACAATAAAAACAGTTGCTGAATAAACAAGAGACCTAAAGGGGCTCCATCTGCTTCAGAATAAAGGAGTTGAATTGGGTGTTTTGTGGAAATAAACATCTTTTGAACTATTTAAGATAGACTTTTAATACTTGGCAAGTGTATAGGTCTTGTCAAGAGGAACATATATGTGCAAAAAAGTAAGGTCAAAGGTCAAGGTCACAGAGGTCAAAAAGGGGTAGAATTGGGTATTTTCATATAATTTACTGTATAATCTGGGGCATATGTAGTGTTTCACAAACACATCTTGTTCACAATTTTTTCATAACCTTATGAGAGGCTTTCAACCAGGTTGTTATAGCGTTCTTCGGAACTGTGCTATTTATTAACGTTTCTAGCAAATCTGCTTCGGAATGAATCATGTCTCTTCAATCCGCAGGCGTAACTGTGAAGACATCATTCCAAACTGATGCTGTGATTTTTTTTCTTTCTTTGTTTGCATGGCTGGTTTTGGCAAAATGTAGTTGACAATTTCCCTTCTTTTTCTTAATGTATGAATATTCTAGAATGCTCACTTCTTTTGAGCATCTTTGATTTCTTCAAATACTTTTTTTACTAAAGGAAAGATAAAGCATAAACTCTGCGTAATTGTAATTAAAAATACTCAAAAGCAACATGCATAAAAAAAAATATAAAAAGTTACTAGTCCGTTCTAGCTGAAAACTTAAAAAGCACCATGCATGACTAAAAAACAAATTAAAAATTTACAAATCCGTTCTAGCTGAAAACTTTTATCCTCATTGTAATTGTAGTAAAATAACGAAATATTTTTTTCCCGTTTAATAATTCACACGTTAAACTGAAACAAAATGAGTGGTTTCTTTCTGGCTCGAATGGTCAAACATTGATTTATTTAGGCTGAAATGAGATATGAGTTAGCGCAAATTTCGTGCAATGGCCATAGCTTATACACATGTACACAAGGACAATAATATCTTCGCACTTATGTGTTGTAAACTGACGTGTGCAAACTTATTCCCAGTTGATATAGTAACGACATTTGTTCGTGTCTAGAAACCAACGGAATACTAAGCCAGTGTCCTGATATTTTGAATAATTTACGTTATCATATACTTGGACTAAATAAATGCCATTTTTCACTTCACATTAAACCATGTGATTTAAAATAAAAATCACTACAATGACGAGTGAAAGACTGATTTGACATTTAGCGGGCTTTAAAGCTTTATCAAGCTTACTTCTGGAATTTATCACATCCCTTTCAGTCAATACTCGGAGGATTGAATGATATAAAATTACAAAAATACAAGTATTGCAATTTTTTCTACTATTGTCATATTTACTAGACAATTACATTACTACGAATATATTTTTTGTATTTGCAAGTTATACTGGTAAAACTGGTCCACAATTTTGAACGGCGACTGGTAGAAAACTTCGATATTTTGACTTCACAGTGTAAATTCTCCTATGACGTCACGGATTTAGAAAAATAGGCCAAACTTTCTTCTAGTTGTCCCGCTAAACTAAGAATTCGGTTTTATATTAATTTTTAATTATTGATGGATAAAAAAAGAAATACATACATTTAGTCCATGGGCTGGAATAACCCCCCCCCCCTGCACCCCCCCCACTTCCGAACCCCACCCATTTTTTTAAGTCCGCATACATCCCCTATTCAAAATTAAACATGTTAACACGAAAATAACCTGCACGCACTTGACGAATTTGGCCCATTTTTAAACCCACCTACCGAAATTTTTGAAAATTTTGTTTTTCGTTCAAGTTTTTCTTTCAGTTGCTTCAAAATGTTAATCAAATGCCTTCCAGTTATAAAAACGAGGTATCAAATGATTGCTTATTATATTAGCTTTACAAGGAACTCAAGTTTTTACAATTTCTATGCCCAATACGTTCCATAGCGCAATTAAACGTATCCCTACACCAATGAAATATTGACGAAAAAACTGATATTTTCATTGAAATTGCGTAAGTTTGATGGTCCAGAGAACCCGAAGTACATCTCAATTTCCGATTCTGAAAATTGTTTTTAGCTTTTCAATCTCTTTTCTTCAATATAAAACATGTTAAGACGATGTAAAAATATTTCAAATGACCAAAATTTTATTTTCAAATATACCAAATACATGGACCCTTGAATAATTTCGTTTTTGAATACGTTTTGTCTTTCTTTTGCCTAATATTATTTTTTAGTAAACAAATAACATTTAAAATAGCTTATTATATTTGCTTCACAACCATTACAAATAAGGGCTGCTTTTAGGTAATCTAAACCTCATACATCAATAAAACTTACCCCTACCCCACCAAATTTACTCTAAAAATGTCAATTTTTTGTCTATTTACGCATACAAATAACCAGAACACGCAAAATGTGTGTCGTTTATGACAAAAATGCATGAATAACAATATGATTTGGTATTCTAACAGCCATTTGTTGACTTGAACTCAATATTTTGCCCGAAATAGATGAAAAATGGGAATTTTTAACATTTTAGAATTGTCCAAAGTTCACTGTTAAATCGTTATTTATGCAAAATATGGAGGATATATCTGCATAATTGCCAATTAATTGTACCAAGCGACATATTAGTTGTCTTAAAACATTGTTTAGAAAAACAATGAGTGTTTAATGTGACTCTGAATACCGGAAATCTTTCCCCTACCCCAATAAATTTTCCCTAAAATTGTCAATTTTTTGTCCATGTTCGCATGAAAAAAACCAGAACCCGAAAAATGTGTATTGTATATGACAATGTTGTATGAATTACATCTTGATTTGGTATTTTAACAGCCATTGTTGGACTAAAACTCAAAATTTCTCCCAAAATTCATGAAAAATGGGAATTTTTAACATTTCAGATTTGTCCATAGCTCACTGTTAAATAGCAATATATGTCAAATCTATAGAATATATCTGCAGATATGCCAATTAATTGTTCTAAGCGATACAAAAGTTGTCTTAAAACATTGTTCAGAAAAACAAGGAGTGTTAAATGTGACTCTAAATACTGATAATCTTACCCCTACCCCAACAAATTTTCCCTGAAATTGTCAATTTTTGGCCTTTGTTGGGATAGAAATGACAAGAACACGGACAACGTGTGTTGTATATGACATTGTTGCATAAATTACATCATGATTTGGTATTTTAACAGCCATTGGCCCCAAAAACTCAATATTGCTCCAAATTTTGATGAAAATGGGAATTTTCAACGTTTCAGATTTGTCCATAGTTCACTGTTATATTGCAATATATATCAAATCTATAGAATATATCTGCAGATATGCCAATTAATTGTTCTAAGAGATACATTAGTTGTCTTAAAACAGTGTTTAAAAAGCAAGGAGTATTCAATGTGACTCTAAATACCAAAAATCTTACCCCTACCCCAACAAATTTTTCCAAAAATTATCGATTTTTTGTCTATGTTGGGATAAAAATAACCACCACACGCAAAATCTGCATTGCATATAGCAAGGTTGCATGAATTCTATCGTGATTTGGTATTTTTAATCCAACTTGTCTGCTTAAACTCAATATTTTGTCCAAAAGTGATGAAAAATGGGAATCTTTAGCATTTCAGATTTGTCCAAAATTCACTTTAAAATCGTTATATGTGGCAAATCTGAAGGATTTATCTGCAGATTTGCCAATTTATTGTTTTAACCGATACATAAGTTATCTTAAAACGCTGGTTAGAAAGTCAAGGAGTGTTCAATGTGACTCTAAATACCGAAAATATTACCCCTACCTCAACAAAATTAAACTTAAAAGTCTCCAAAATATGTCTGTCATTAAATATATATGAACATAACATACTAATATTTTACTTTCATTGCCAAAGATGCATTTGATAAATCCTTATATATAAATAACAAACTACCGAAGTCGCTGTAATATGTTATTTTAATACCAAAATATGAGTAAAATTAAATAATTTGGGCGATTTTCGTGAAAAATTGGAATTTCCAGCATTTCAGAATTTAATGAAGTATTTGCATCTCAAAGTCAAAACAGCAAAAATTCTGAAAACCGGAAAATTCCCATTTTTCATACAATTTCGGGCAGAAGATTCGAAAAGAGACCTCTTAAAAAGTTTAAATCTCTTTAAATGATCTTCTGCATGTCCGCTTCATTGAAATAAACACTAGAATCCCCATCAAACATTATCTTTTTATCATTTAGAGCCTGAATATTTCAAATTTTCCCTTAATTTTTAGGGGGAGGGGTGCTAATTTTGACATTTCTGAACCTACAATATGTCTGAAACTAAAATGTGTGTTCACAATTTGTTGCTAATATGTCATAAATCATTATCAAATCGGCCATTATTAAATATATATTCAGATTTTACGATCCTACAGTCAGAAAATCGAAATTGTGAAAAAATCTAAAATTCCGAAAATTCCCATTTTTCTAAAAAAAATTACCAAAAATCAAAATTTCATGGACTTTAATGGTTTTATTTTCTAACATTGCATCACACCTGATAAGTTGGGCATAAAAACTAGATCAAATGACGAAGGTTGTTTATCTGAAAGGAATTGACAGCCTAAAATAGTCATTTTTCGCATTTTTTTTCAGGGGGAGGGGTACATTTTTTGTATCCCCAGATCAAAAAA